>JAIUCV010001565.1:0-81541 GCA_026724425.1 Erythrophleum ivorense | reverse complement strand
GATAAGTACGTGTATAAATTTATAACAAGATAATTTCATGTAGAATAAGATTGTACTTACACATCAATGAAAAAAGTAGAAAATAGAACCAAAATAATGTACATTAAATCGTGAAAAGCAACATAACTAATGACAATAGCAAGACATTTGAATATAATATGAGTGGTCCATAATAAGATATTTGATCAGTATATAAAAAAATACATAACAAAGTAGTTATCATAATGTTGTCCTTCATACATAATAATGCATTTCTAATATAAGGAGAAAAAAACAACCAACCAACAAACAAAGTTATAGGCTCAGATGGCAACGTGATGGATAAGTCATACGATTATGCTCAATTTATTTGCACAATGCATATTGTAGTAGATCTCTTAAAGTTTCCCTCCAATCTATTTCATTTTGTATTTAACTTGACTTTGGGCGACCTTTACCCTATTTCATTGCAGAATCTGGGATAAGTGTTAAGCCTTGAACCTGAAGCTAATACACTTCACCACTAGTGGGACGAAATTCAATCTCATAGACCTTCAAAATAATCCCCAATCAAAAAACTTGATTAACATACTGCATGTAATTCACTCGAACGTAGGTGCAGGCAGTTAATACATGCTGACAAAAATATTTCAAAGCTTAGAATTCATCATTGTGAATATCGTATTTTGTGCGGGCATACTTCAAAAATAATGATTGAATTAAACTAATAAAAAAATGGAAAAACAACAAGTAATAAGTCCTTTTAACCTGAGAAGCTTAAAGGAAACAAAATCAAAGAAAAAATAAAAAAAAAAAGAAGGAAAAAAAGTAAAAACTTATTAAGTCAAAGTTAAAACAAAAAAAAAAGGAACAACCAAAGAGGGAATAACAGAAATCTGAAAAAATTAATTTAGGAGACTAGGAGAAGAAAAGGAAAAAAAAAAAAAAAGTAAAAGCTCATCAAGAAAGAGGGAGAAAAGTCTAAAAGCAAGTTAATTAAACAAATCATCATAAAAAAAAAGTAAAAGAAAATAATAATAAAAAATAAAAACAAAAAAAAAGGGTACTACAAGAAAGAGAGAATATAAAAAATAGTTACAGTAATAATAATAATAATAAATAAAAATATAATATTTTAAAACATAATTTAGGAGAGCCCAAATCAAAACAAAAAAAATAAAGAGAAGAGGGAGGCCAACCTAAAGCTAAATCGGAATTGGGCCATAAAAAAGAAAGAAAGGCCTAAAGAGAATAGGCCCGTGTTGGTCAATCCATGAAGTATGGGCCTTCAGCTTCTCTAACCCGAATAGGAACCCACTAACCCGAATGATGAATCGGGAGCTCATGAAACCGAAGGAGGAGGAAACCCTAGAGACTGGTCCCCCTTCTCTGGTCTGGAATCCTCTCGCGCGACGTCTGCAAAGGCAAAACGACGCGATCGTACGAGAGGGAAGCGCGAGCATAAACGCTCAAATTAGTGGAGCAGAAAGGGGTACAGAGATGAGGGGACCATGTGGGATCGCCTATAAATGTGAAGGGAAGAGGAGTTTTAGAAGGGGGATTTTTGAGGGGGCCAGAGAGAAATTGGAGAGACGGAGGGGCTGCGGGATTTTTTTTTTTTGGGCTGAGAGATTCAGGATTGAAGAGACTGAGTGAAGGTTGTGAGGAGTCAAGGAAGAAGAAATCGAAGGGGAAAGGAGATCGGGTGAGTGTAACGATGGCTTCTGGAGGAGCGTTTCGTTTCTCCTCTGGAGGCTGTTGAGGGTTTAGAAATAGTGGAGGCAGAGAGTTTCGAAGGGGAGAGAGCTCGAGGGGCAGGCTTTCTGATTTGGGGATTTTTGATCGAAGGGATTCGAGATTTGGGGATCCAGCGAAAAGAGGGGATTCAGAGATTGAAGGGGGACGCAAAGATGGATAGAGATTAAAGGAGACGCTTGCGCATAAGGACGGAGGTATTGCTTTCTTTCCACAGTTCAACTACTGATTTCCTGTATGAATGAACATGCCTCTAATGGGAATCTAATTTCAGTAATTGTTGCTTATCAAATTTGGATTCTGATTTCCTTTCCTTACATTAGTTTTGCTATGACGTTCATCATAGGTTGGATAAATTTTTTTGGCATTTACGTTAATGTTGCTGAATTCATGGATTTTTTCATTCTGATGGTCCTTGAGTTCTGTTGATATTTTTTTACTGGTATAAGAAGATCATTTCTGATCAATCTGTTCTGTTTCTGTGTTGTCTTTTCTGTATATGTATGCTTTGATTATGGCCTCTACTGGTTTGAGTTTTAATTCTGTTGTATGGCCCGAATTGAAAATCAACGTGCAGAACATATCTACCTAAAGTAATTCCCAGGAACTTCCATATTCCTCCTGTTGTCCTGATGAAGTCCTATCCTTGTTGTTGGGACAATTTGGTTGTTTGTCTCTAACTCAATTTGCTTAACTGGTGATTTCATTATGTGGCTGTTTTGTTTCATGGTGATTAGGGGGTAGTTGAACTTTCTTAGATTCATTGTTAGGCAAACTTTATTTGGTTTGTCCCCTTCACTGCCCTGTTTATTTATTTTTGACAGTGAATAGGGAATGGGAAATGGACCTCAGATCCTTACCCTATTTACTGTATGATGTGCATTAACGGGGAGATTTTTTTTGGGGGGGAATTTGGATTCATAGTGCATGCTTCTTCCTAACGATAAGCATTGTTACATGTGTTATCTTTGCTTTTATTTTTCTTTGGTTCATCTGTGCCTGATGCTCCAAGGCGCCAATGGAGTGCTATGTGCAAGGCCTAAATTTTTGAAGCACAATGGGGGGCTTTGTGATTTGATCTGAGGACATGTTACAATGGATCTGTAGCTTGCATATATGTATATTTCGTTTCTTTTCTTTTTTCCTTTTTTACTTTCTTTTCCTTTCATACTGTAAATGTACTCAAGAATGATATAGTGACCCTGGTTGGACACCTAGCACACACATACAAGCTATTATTTTAGTTTGTAATTTTTTTTAAATATATTTTTCATCAACTTTTACCTTAGACAATGCTGTGTGGGATTTCATATCCCCTTAGGCACCTAGGGACGGACCAAAAGGCCATGTGTGGCAATAAGCTTTCATGATGGCTTTTGGGTTTTGAATGTGTTTGGTGTTTTTAGGTTCCAACGGCCCCAACAAATAATTTTTCAAAAAAAAAACATTTCATGAAAAAGAAAAAGAAAGATTAGAAAACTTTTACTGAGAACAAAAATGAATTTCAAACATTTGCCTACTCCTCTCTTATTGTTTATTTTGCACATGGTTGAAAAATAATGTTTTAAAGATCCAAAGATAAATTTTCCTTTAAGGATTTTTGAAAAAAATGAGAAGTAAAAATAAAAATATTTTTGAAAATAAAAAAAATATATACAGTAAATAGGAATTAAAATTTTCTGAGGCTTAGGTGTTTTGTTAAAACGTGTTTCATAGACTCAACAAAAAGGGGGACCAAAACAAATGGGTAAAGATTAAAATCTAATAAAAGTGGAAAAATAAAAAGAAATCAACAATGAAAAATAAAAATGAAAAATTAATTAAAACCAAATTTCAAAAAAAAAAGGAAAGCCAGTTAAAATACCAGGAAAAACGATAAAAAGGATGAAAATCCTTTTAATATCAAAAAACAAAATAAAAAAAATGAGATGAAAAAAAAATGAACAAAAAAAAATAATACAAAAAATAAAAAAACAAGACAAAACACAACACAAAATAAAAACAAAAAATGAAAGGCAAAAAAAAAAAACAAAACAAAAAGAAAAAGAAGAAGAGCAAAACAGAACAAAAATAAATTAAAAAAATAAGACAGAGGTAAAAACAAAAAATAAATAAATAGCGACCAAACAAAACAAAAATTAAAACAATGATAAAAAGAGATAAAGAAAGAGAAAAATGGAAAAAACATAAAATGATGAAAAAAAAGAAAGAGAAAATTGAAAGTGCAAGGAAAGCAAAATTAAATTTACCTTTAACAAATCAAAACACATTAATCAATTCCAAAATTTGTTTTATTTGTGAAAGGAAAAGATAAATTTATTTCCTTTGTCTTTTTGCAAAAAGAAAAGAAAAGAAAAAAGACAAAAACAAAAAAAGAGAGAGAGAGGAAAAGACAAGAATAAAAAACAAATCAATAAAACAAGAGGGAAAAATTAATTAAAATTAAAACAAACAAAAAAGAAAATGAAAAACAAAGGATGATAAAAAGAGAAGAAAAAAAAATTAAAAATATATAAAAAAAGTAAAATTACCTTTACTTTTAACAAATTAAAATACATCAATCAATTTCAAAATCGTTTTATTTGTTAAAAGAAGAAGTAATTTTTATTTTCTTTTCAAAATAAAAAATAAAAAATAAAACCAAACAAAGAATAAAAACCAAAAGTAAAAAAAAACTAAAAAAGAAAAAAAATAAAATAAATCAAAAATAGAAAAAATCAAACAAAAACCAAACAAAAACAACAACAAAAAAATCAACCAAAAGACAATTTTCATATCGAACTACGTGGACTTTGATCTCTCCTGAAGGGTATGTAAGCCTTGAGCTTTCATCCTAGGTCAAGTCCGTCTTTGTAAATAAATATTTTTATTTTATTTATTTCTTTAATTCCATTTCTTTCATTTTTCTTTTACTCTTATTTTTTTAATTTCCTTTCTTTCTTAATTTTATTTTCTTAAGTTTGGTTATTTCTTATTTTGCATGTGATTTGTTAGGGAGAATTAAAATAGAATTAATGCCATTTTATTTTTGCACGACTAACTTAAGGTAACCGTTCTTAGTAACGGGTGTAGTGGGGTGTCTAATACCTTCCCCACTCACAATCGACTCCTGGATCTATTTTTTGGGTTTGTAGACCATCTTTTAAATAAAAGGCTTTTCCAAAGTTTTACCTTTTAAAATTTAAAATTTTGGTGGCGACTCCTAAACCCATTATTTCATCTTATTTTAATTTTGAGTTTTGGTTTTCAATTTCAAAGAGAAAATCGAATTTTTCCTTTCATTTGATAAAGGCGCCACGCGATCACATTTTCGGGTGTGACAGTTTGGCGACTCCACTAGGGACTTCTTTGAGAGTCAAGCCCAATTTAAGTTAGCTGTGCAAAATATTATGGCCTTATCTTATTTTGATTCTTCTTTTGTTTATTGTTTGCCTCACGTGGTTAGGGTAGATAACATGCCTTTCATATACTTGTTTTATACGTTTTATTTTCTTGTCTATGTACATAACAAGTGTTAGGATAGATAATATGAGGAAGAAACCTTAGGGTAGACTACCATATTTGTATATGTTACTTCTTATTTCTGTCTATGTATATGTTTCTCTGTCTTTTATTCTACCAATCTGCCTAGCAGATAAGGGTTGGGTAGTTCATAGGATGAAAAGGTGAATGCCCTCCTCACACACGTCACGGACACAAAATTTTCACACACGTTATGGGCCCTATACCCGGGTCTAAGTGTTCCTTAGGTTAGTAGAGGTTTATATTGATCTCCCTGTGAAACCTTGTGCTTCTTGAGGTTATCATAAAGACCTCGCCTAAATTGTACCTTGTTATGTGGATTGGACTTGTGTAGAATCTTTTTTCTCTCAAGGTCGAGTTCATATAATGAGATCCTCATCTTACGATGAGGGCAATTTAGGGACCAATGATTAGGGGGCGTAGATCTGCCATGAAAATTTGCACTAATAGTCAAGCCATAGATGCTATCCAAATAAGAAGAGCCAGATTTCTATAAACTAATGATCCCAACATAGGATCTATCCATATTAGGACAAAGGAGGGTGCTTCCAATCGTGTATACATTACATCCATGCATCCAATAATATCCATAGGAAAAGTGACACACCATCGCTGTTTACTGGAATAGTTAATGGATAGTTATGCTATCGTTAGACATATATTAACTATGATGAAAGTACGCATTAGCTAAACCAACCCTTGCCTAGCGGGTTTCTGACCCTTGAAAGGCCATAACCGCATTCCTTAATCCCATAAAAAGGGAACTCATTCAACATACATTCATTTTCTTCACATGCTCATAACATACAATAAAAAGGAGATAAGATAAGCTAATAAACAATACTTAATCTATTTTTAAAACAAATCTCCACGAAATAACGAATTTCCAATAGAAAAAGGGTGTTTTCAAATTTTGAGTGATTAGAAAACCCATAGATTTTGCATCACCAACGTGCGGATGTGATGTCTTGACTAGAGATTTGAATCTTTTTGAGGCATCAAATCATGTAAAAGAGCATATTTCTCTCGATTTAATTGCTGCCTCTTTTCTTTCATGGAGCAATAGGTTCCTCAAGAAAAATTACAATATTTTCTATTATTTCTCATGTCGAAACATTACATCCAAAGTCATAGTATGAATGTTAGTGGAGCGTTATATTAACTTGGTGAACATCTCAGTGTTAATTACATAGGGAGTTATTCCTTCTTAAATTGATCCTCACGCCTTATTCTCTATGGGATAATAAATTCCTTCAGAATTGGGCAAGCTTGTCAAGTTAACAAGTAATGATACACCAACTAATAAGTTTTGAACATCTTTAAAATAGTGAACGATTATCCGGGTTGACTGGCATAATAGTGGTAATGAAACCTTTGGGCAATGGGCGATATCTAGATCCAAGGCAAACTGGCTTAGTTGCAACGGGAATAAAGCTTAAAATTAAGGTAGAAGCTGAATCGGTAGAGAGTTTAATTGTCTTAAGTGGGAAATTGAATGGAAGGCATACTCGAGATTTTCAAAGGGACTATGGGGACATTCTAGAATTGCTGCGAATACCGGTCCAGCCAGAAGCGATGTCCACCTTGGCCCAGTATTGGGATAGCTCACTAAGATGTTTTACATTCTCTACATTCCAGATTACACCCACTCTAGAAGAATATGGAAGCTTCATGAATGCACCTGTGGGAAGGGATGCTTCAGTTTATTACTATCCTGGGCATTTGCCATCAAAGCGTACAGTGGCTCAAATCTTAGGAAAAAATCCTAGTAAGATTCAATTTCATCAGAGAGGACAGACTGAAGGTCTTTCAAGGAAGTATGTGGAAAGGCGTTTGGAGATCTTAGCTGAAAAGGAAGATTGGATGACTTTTAAGAGGGTTCTTACTTTAGCCATATATGGAGTAGTGTTATTTCCATCGGCCGTGGGGATAATCGATTTGGCGGCCGTGAGTGTTTTATGGATGGTGGAAAATCACTGCATAAATCCTATGCCAGCAGTTTTAGCAGGCATGCTCATGACGTTGAGTTTTTGTCAACTAGAAAATGGAGGGAAATTGAAGTGTTGCTTACAACTCCTCACAATTTGGATGTTCAATCATATTTATGGGAGGAAGTATCAATTGGGTCGACGACATGACACCATACACCATCCGGTTAGGGATTTCCTTAATCAGAAAGGTTTTATCCTGTCGTCTTCAAAAATGACTCGTGATGATTGGGCTCAATCCCTTGGTTAGTTAGACGAAAACACGATCTAGTGGAAGTTGGCTTGGTGGGAAAGCGAAGAAATCATATACTGTTGTGGAGAATTCCTGAATGTACCTCTCATAAGCCCTCGAGGATGTATCAATTACAACCCATCGATTGTTCATCAACAGTTTGCATATAAGTAAGACATTCCATCTGAAGAGGCAACGCGGTTGGTTCACTTCTATCATAATGATCCGAAAGCTAAGACGCTTTGTCAAAAAATAAGAAATACGTGGAGCCAAGTGATATGCAAAGGGAAATGTGAACTGGGCAAACGAATTGTAGCTACAACTAAAGGATATCAAGAGTGGTTGAAGGAGAGAACAAAAAGGGCTAATCCTTCTTTTGGACCAATGGATCCCATGCTCGGCAATGACCTGCATGCGATCGATGAATAATTAGCAAGGCAAGTCAAAGAAAAAAAGGAAAAATTGAAGGGTTTAGAAGAAAAAAGACAAGAATACCTGAGGAGTTTGAACCAGATGAGAAGTGAATGTACAATGTTGCGAGTAGAGGCAGATAGGGCAAAGAGATATAAAGGAAGTATGGAGACTGTCGAGATGAAAAGACTGAAAGAAGAAAATACAAGATTGAAAAGTATGATCGAGGAAGCTCAACAACGGGTGACCGAAAATAAAAAGAAGATATATATCGGTAGGGCTTAGTTGATGAAGGTCCTTAAAGAAAAGGATGTACTAGAGAGGCAAATGCAAAAACTTGAATCTGGTGGGACTAGACATGAACTGGATATGCTGGCCAAGAAATTGGAACAGAAAATAAATGAAATATCCCTCATTAGAAGTGATAATGCTGCAGTAGTGCAAAACTTGATGGAACAACTTAATCAGTAAGTCAAGATGATGGAGACATGGAAGACACTTCATTCAAAGCAAGCCACAGAAAAAGAAAGGTTCTGATTTTGGTTTAGAAAATTAATTCTCCTGGCTGATGAAATTCTCCCTAGTTTCACAAGCACATTGAAAACAGCTGAAAGTTTAACTAATCCATTGAGTACACCCAAGGAAATGATAGAGTTCTTTATTTTATGTAATGACATTGTAAATGAGTTGAAATATCTCAATAGTTGTTAAGTTTCAAAGAATACTGGTGTAATGTATCACTTAGCACTTTGATATGAAACACAAGGATTGTATTCTCTTTATGATTTGGAAATAGCTCAGATGAATACAAAGACCTGATCGTGTAGGGGTTTTAATTCCCTCTTGTGTCAAGTGTCAACTTTGATATTCTTACATGAGTTAATAAAATCCTTTAAGAATCAAAGGGCCCAAAGTTCCTTTGCCAATTATGTCAAAACGGTTAATCTAAATTAAATATATATATATATATATATATATATTAATGACGATAATAATAAAATAAGAGGAGTACTTTTCAATATCACTAAATTTGTCTTTTCTTTCTAGAAAAAAGAATAGTAAGGGTCAAATAAAAGAAGACGATATTGCGCCTCCGAAACGCGTCCCATCTAACCAAACTCGTCCCACTAGGATATACGACACGCGTTTAAGAGCTAGGCTTATGGAGGAACATTAAAAGGAGGGTGGTCAGAGAGTTGAGGAGGACACAGTCGCATTGAATAATCGCATCACAACCATGGAGAACCAGATGGCTCAAATGAGCGAGATGATGAAGATGTTGTTAGAGACCTTCAAAAGAAAAAACATTGATAACTCCCCTAGTGCCTCTAGTCATCCACCAGTCGCTGCACAAGTGGAGGCGAGTTCACCTGGAATGGTTATAACTGAGGTACATTCTAATCTAGTGCTTGGCCCTATGTTACAGCAGAAGAGTACACAAGATACTCTTAGATGGCGGCTGATAAACAGTTTCCCCATGATGAGGCAAAGGATATGCAAGATTTCCCCGGATATGATGACACGTATACTTTCTAGATCCCAACTGTGGATGACAAAGAGAAGAATAATGACGCCAAGGAAGATTGGGAAAGAGAATTAGGGGAAGTTAGGGACCAACTACGTGATTTACATGGTCCAACCACATAGGGATCATTGGACATAGAAGAGTTGTGCTTAACTTCCAGAGTGTCCATTCCAAAGAAGTTTAAGGTTCTCGACTTCGACAAGTATGACGGCTCTGGCAACCCAATTTACCACCTTAAGTCATACTGCACAAAGATGACTATTTGGTCAAGGGACGAAAAATTCCTGATAAATTTCTTCCCAGAGAGTTTGATTGGGTCTGCCTTACTATGGTTTATGCAATTAGATCATTCTAAGATTCGCAAGTGGAGAGATCTCACAAATGCTTTTATGAAGCAATACAAATTCAACCTTGACACCGGCCCAACTAGGGAGCAGCTGAAGAGAATGAGTAAGAAGCCAACTAAGTCGTTTAAAGAATATGCCCAAAGGTAGAGATTAATGGCTTCTCAAGTTCAACCTCCGATGATTGGGTCTGAATTCTGCTCATATTTTATTCTGACACTATCTGATCTATTTTACAAAATCATGTTGAGAACTCACGTTACTGATTTTGCTGATTTAATCGAGGTTGGGGAGAGAATTGATGCAGATATTCGAGACTGAAAGCTCGCATCCCCTTTGACGGAGGGTGGATTTAGGAAGGGTCAAGGTATGAAGAAAAAAGAGGGGGAGATAAGCTACGTTCAACCTTCAAGACCATTCCTGCACCAACCTGTGTCCTATCAAATTGGTAGGGGAAGCGAAGGCCAAAATCAGTGTAGACCAGCAATGAATGGACATAGACAACAAGAGGGGGGAGTTAATGTGCGGTCAAAGGACAATCGTCCATGGCCTAATTTCAACTCAACTAATGCGGAGTTGTACCAAAAATTGTTAGAAGCAAAACTTATAAGGCCATGGTATGTGAAGGTATTGCAACCGTCATACCCAGCTTGGTATAACCCCAATGTCTCTTGTGAGTATCATATGGGAGTTCCAGGTCACTCAATTGAGAATTGCACGAATTTTAAGAGGAACATGTGAGATTTGATCGAGTCCAACCATATCCAGCTTAAGTCCGGAGAAAATTCAATAATTGCTACTAATCCCCTGCCTAGTCATGGACGACAAATGAATGCCATCGAAAATGAATTAGGATTTTCCAAGAGCCCTGATACTATTGGGTTACCCTTAAGGACTATGATAGCTAACCTTCAATTAGCTAGGTACATGTTGAAATTGCCATCAGAAGAGTTCGTCACTGGGCCGCAGGCCATATTTTGTGATTACCACTAACAAAATGCAGATCATGACATTGAGAACTGTGTAAAGTTCTAAAAGGCATTGAAAGAATTAATGACCTTAGGTGTTGTGGTTGTAGGAAAGTCTGAAGAAGAAATTTGTGTAACAGATAAGAAATATGTTGATATTGTCATCCCTACCAAGCAGTTGAGAATAGTTACTTTAACAGTCAACGAGCCTTCTTCGATGGCAGTCCCTTTCATTTCAAAACAATCGCCAGTGATTGTTAACATGCCAGCCCCTTTTCCATATGAAAGTGATCGGGTTATACCTTGGAGATATAAGGAGATCATTGAGCTTCCCTCGCATCAAACAGCGATCGCTAAAGCGGAAGGAGAGCCTGTCACCAATATAGCTGAGGCTAGGAGGGTCACCCAAAGTGGTAGGGTCTATGCCCCTACAAATGTTGACCAATGCCTAAAGGGAAAGGGCATTGATGCTAACAATCAAAGAGAGGAAAGAGAAGATAGCGCTGACGATGAATTCTTAAAAATCATGAAGCAGAGAGAATATAACGTAGTAAAACAATTGAAGAAAACCCCAGCTCGAATTTCGTGTGGTCCTTAGTCATGAGCTTGGAGGTGCATCGTTGGGCTCTGCAGAAAGTATTAGAGGAAGTGTATATGCAACCTGATGTTACCCCAGAAAAGGTCGCTAGCGTGATGAATATCGTTAAAACCACCTCTGCCATCTCATTTTCTGAAGAAGAAATTATGGGGATATCTGCTAATCAACCTAAGGTCTTGCACATAACTTTGAAATGCAATGGTTTTGTAATCGCAAAGGTTCTAATTGATGGAGGGTCGGCACTCAATATTCTGTCATTAACTACTTTTGAGCAACTAGCAATAGGGACATCGCATGTTGAAAAAAGCAACATGATGGTTAGAGTGTTCGATGGTTCTAAAAGAGCGGTGATTGGCACTATCTGCCTGCCTCTGAAAATTGGGCCAAAGCTATTTACAGTGGATTTTCAGGTAATGGACATTGATCCATCTTACATAATGCTGCTTGGGAGACCGTGGATCCACTTTGCCAATGATGTCCTTTCAACTGTTCATCAAAGGGTTAAATTCATTGACAAAGGGACGATAATCACCATCAAGGGAGAAGAGGAGATAATGTTAAGTAAACCCAATTCATTGCCATATATCGAAGCTACTGAACAAAAGACAGAAATGCTGTTTCAAAGCCTGGAAATGGATGGACCCAAACCTACTATCGGAAATGTCAATCAGATCGTGATGAAAATGTTGAAAAGGAATGGGTTCCAATCTGAAAAGGGACTGGGGATACAGCTGCAAGGAATTGAATGTCCTATTACTCTCCCAGAAAATCCTAAGCGTCAAGGATTAGGATATGAAACTCTATTGCTAAACCAGTTGGGAGTACAACTAAGCATAAAGGGAAATAAAGGGCAAGAGAAGCAGGAAATTCCTCATATCAGGGAAACTTTTCCAAGTCCTTTAGAGGTTATGAATCGCTTGAGCATTTCAATGGTTGACGACGGTGCTGTGCAAGGAGTTAAGGCTTGGATCGTGGTTGATGACTCCAAGGAAAGATTGGATAACTGGGAAATCGAGGATATCACTGATGTCGTAACTTTAGAGTAATTGTTATGATCGCGTTGTTCCTTTGTTTTAATTTGTCTGAGACATTTCTCTTTGCAATTTCAATCAGTACTTTATGAATGATAGTGGTATTTTGTGAATGAAATTAAAGTCCTTGGATATCTTACCTTTTCTTTCTCTGCACTTTCCTGTTTGTTCATTTTTCTTTTTATTTCTTTCCCCAGGAAATCGTTTTCCTTGGGACTCCTGTCCAACGCAGAAGTCCTCGACCCCCACTGTGTGATTTATATGTTACTACAGATATGCATGATTCCGAATCTGATAATGAAGAATTAACCCAAATCTTTGAGAAAATGCTTGATTCTGAAGATAAAGGAATATGCCCAATGAAGAAATAGTTGAAAATATTAATTTAGGGACAGAGGAAGATAAAAGGGAGATTAAAATGGTGGATAATTCAGAAAAGAAAGAAATAGTTCAACTTTTCAGGGAATACATGGACGTGTTTGCATGGTCTTATTAAGATATACTTGGACTCGACCTATAGATTACCTCTCATGAGATCCCTTTATTCCCGAATGTTGAGCCAAAGAAGCAAAAATTAAGGAGAATGAGCCCCGACATGTCTTTAAAAATCAAAGAAGAGGTCATGAAACAATTAAAGGCAGGATTCCTCTAAGTGTCCACATACCCTCAGTGGGTGGCAAACATCGTACCAGTCCCGAAAAAAGATGGAAGAGTTTGCATGTGTATTGATTATAGGGATTTAAACAAGGTGAGCCCGAAGGATGATTTTTCGTTGCCCCACATTGATGTGTTAGTTGATAATATGGCACACGCCCATCAGTATTCCTTCATGGATGGTTACTCAGGGTACAATCAGATCCCTATGCACAAAAATCACAAAGAGAAAACTACATTTATTACACCATGAGGAACATATTATTATAGAGTGATGCCATTTGGATTAAAGAATGCAGGAGTAACTTATCAACGGGCCATGATGGCACTCTTCCATGATATGATGCATAAGGAGGTTGAAGTGTATGTTGATGATATAGTGGCTAAATCTGGAGAAGGGGAAAGCCACGTGGCAGTTTTTAGAAAGCTATTTGAAAGGTTGCGTGAATACAAACTCTGCTTGAACCCCAACAAATGTATCTTTAGGGCTTTGACTAGAAAATTGTTGGGTTTCATGATAAGCCAGAGGGAAATAGAGGTGGATCCCAATAAAGTAAAAGCAATTCAAGAAATGCTATCTCCCCAAACAGAAAAAGAAGTCCAAAATTTTCTAGGATGGCTAAATTACATAGCAAGATTTATTGCCAACTTAACTGCAACTTGTGAGCCGATTTTTAAATTGCTCAAAAAGAATCACACTAGAGGATGGGATAAAAACTGTCAACAAGCTTTTAACAAAATTAAAGAATATCTGTTAAATCCCCAAATTCTGGTTCCACTTGTACAAGGACGACCATTGATCCTTTATTTAACTATCTTGCCGAGATCGATGGGGGCGGTATTGGGACAACATAATGCCTCCAGAAGGAAAGAGCAAGCAATTTATTACTTGAGTAAAAAAGTTAATGAATGTGGGGCACGCTACTCATTGATTGAGAAGACTTGCTATGGGTTAGCATGGACCACTAGGCGTTTGCGGCAGTACATGTTCTATTTTATCACTTGGCTAATCTCTTGGATGGATCCCATCAAATATATTTTTGAAAGCCCACATGTTTCTGGGAGAGTCTCGAAGTGGCAAGTGATTCTATCCAAGTACGATGTCAAGTATATGACATAAAAGTCTGTGAAAGGTAATGTTATAGCGGATCACTTGGCTAAAAATCCTTTGGATGAGTACCAACCATTGGATTTCTATTTCCCTGACGAGGACATATTAGCTATTGAGGATGATAAAGATGAAGGAGCTAATGATGATGGGCGGTGGAAGATGTATTTTAATGGGGCTGCAAACATATATGACTATGGTATTGGGGCAGTAATCATATCCCCTGAAGGAAAGCAATTCCCAGTGACCATTAAATTAAAGTTTGAATGCACTAATAACGTAGTTGAATATGAAGCTTGCATCAATGGACTAAATGCTGCTGTAACTTTGGGTATAAAAAGTCTCGAGGTTTATGGTGACTCAGCTCTTATAATTCATCAGGTAACCGGAGAATGGCAAATTAAGGATTCAAAATTGATTTCATATTAGAAATTTTTAGCTCAATTACTCAAACAATTTGAAAAAATCAATTTTCATCACGTCACCTGAGACAAGAATTAATTTGCAGATGCTTTAGCCACCTTAGCAGTGATGATCCGACTCGACTATAGAGTCCAAGTCCAACCACTCTTAGTGGAAGCCAGAGTTTTACCAGTATATTGCTTAAACATAGAAGAAGAACATGACGGGCAACCTTGGTATGACATTAAAACTTATATGACAAGCAGAGAATACCCAGTTGAGGCTACTGAAAGTGATAAAAAAGCTATCCGATGTCTAGCTATGAATTTCTTCATCAGCAACGGGATCCTGTACAAGAGAAGTCACGATGGCACACTGTTACGGTGTGTGGATGCAAGGGAAGCCCGGAAGATAGTCATGGAAGTGCATGAAGGAATTTGCGGTACACATACAAACGGGCTCATGTTGGCCAAAACAAATCCAGAGATGTGGATATTTTTGGTTAACAATGGAGAAGGATTGCATTGATTATGTTCGAAAGTGTCATAAATGCCAAGTATACTCGGACAAAATCAACGCACCACCAGTGTCGTTACATAATCTGGTGGCACCTTAGCCATTCTCTATGTGGGGTATTGATGTAATCAGCCCAATTAATCTCAAGGCTTCAAATGGACATTATTTCATTTTGGTTGCTATTGATTATTTTACTAAGTGGATAGAAGCTAATTCCTTTGCCAGTGTTACTCAAAAAGCTTTCTGCAAGTTCCTCAAAACAAATATCATTTGCCGTTATGAGATACTTAAAAAGATCATCACAGATAATGCTGCTAACCTAAATGGAACAGAAATCTCCAAACTCGATGAACAGTTTAAGATCCAACACCATAATTCAGCACCATATCGACCGCAGATGAATGGAGCAGTGGAAGCGGCAAATAAGAACATAAAGAAGATCATTGCTAAAATGACAATCACTTATAAAGATTAGCATGATATGCTTCCATATGCATTGCATGGTTATTGCACGATTGTGCGTACATCGATTGGGGCAACTCTGTACTTTTTGGTTTATGGAATAGAAGTTGTCACGCCTATAGAGGTGGAAATCCCGACCTTGTGGGTATTAATCGAATCCAATTTAGATGAGAGTAATTGGGTGAAGGCTCAGTATGAACAGTTGAATATGATCAAGGGGCGCAGACTCACTGCTATATGCTATGGGCAATTATATCACAAGAGGATGGCATGAGCTTTTGACAAAAAGCTTCGTCCTAGAGAATTCAAGGTTGGTGAATTAGTTCTTAAGAGAATTTTGCCAAACCAGGATGATGCTCGGAGCAAATAGGCTCCCACCTATGAAGGGCCTTACATTGTGAATCATGCTTTCTTAGGAGGGGCATTAGTTTTGATGGATATGGACGATCGTGAACTGCCTAAGCCTTTCAATTCAGATGCAGTAAAAAAATATTTTGCGTAAAAAAAAAAAGAGAGGGACTCACTAGGCTGAAAACCCGAATAGGCGGCCTAGGCAAAAGTTAAAGCACAATAATAGCTCGTTAGGCTGAAAATCCAAAAGGACGGCCTAGGTAAAAATTAAAGCTAAAAAAAGGAGAAAAGGAAAAAGGAGGAAGGAAAAGAAAAGCCCGCCAAGTAGTATGGGAAAATGCTTAGGTAAAAGGCAAGGTAAATTCTGAAGTCCAAGTTGGGCCGAAGTATGGAAGTCACAGGCTTCACATTAGATTTGGCAGAATGCATGTCTCGTATAACGCAAAGGATCACCTTGCAAGGGGCAGACAGGGCTAATTGTAGAGGACATTCCTCGGAAGAACTTCTCAATCCTCGTTCTTTTCTTTTTCTGTTTCAAATTACCTGTTGTCTCAACTCTTACGTACTTAATAAACTTTTAATTGGAGCTCATTCTTCCAATAATTTCTATTTTAGCCACAAGTCATGGTTCATTTATATTGCAACCGTTACATTTATGTTTTTCTATAAATGAATTAATAACTAAGGAATGACATTTGTCAAAACAAATACTTGGTATGTCAGTATTAAAGCCCTCTTTGGACTAATTATCTTAACCACTACCAGAAAGGTAAACCAGAATCAAATATCAAGTGACTTTCATTGACATGCTATCTTTATCTCAAAATCAAACATCGAGACACACATGAATTATGTGATGACTTCTCTTCCCAAGAAGACAAATGAAAAGGATAACTGCGGTTTCTAAGATAAAAGTATACAATACTATGTTGGTGGAGCTCTAAGCATTCTCGATTGGATGTAAGCCAAATATATTTTTCGTACCCAGGGTCCGATTAAATGGGTAGTGTTCTAAGCGAACAATATACCTTGTCTCTACAAGGGGTTAGAAGTTCAACATTTTGGTAATGACTTAAACTAGCATTTTCTAAAAAAAATTGTAAATAAATAAAACAAATAAAAAAATATATTTTTCAAAAAAAATGAAGATATTAATAATGATTTTTTATAATAAATAAATAAAAATGAAAAAAGCAAGCTAAGAGCATAGTACAACCAATGAAACCAACAAATGATAATTTGTAGCCGTTATGCATGTATTTATATTGGGGCAGGCAAATTCTAATAAAACGTCTCACATGTCCTTCATCCTTTGCACAGGAAACAGAAATCATATCCACAGGTTTCATGTTTCTAGCTTACCTCTATCCACCGAATTCATAGGTTACATTCCTTACGAGGCTCTATTTATTCATCATGCATTTACCATGCATTTGCCATATACACATGCATCACCCAAAGTCTTGCCAGAATAGGCATCCAAAGTCCTACGAAGAATAGGCACCCTTAAGTCCTACGAAGAATAGACATCTTTAAGTCCTGCGAAGAACAGACACCCTTAAGTCCTGCGAAGTCCTACGAAGAATAGGCACCCGAAGTCCTACGAAGAATAGGCACCCAAAGTCCTACGAAGAATAGGCACCCTCAAAGTCCTACAAAGAATAAGCACCCTTAAGTCTTACGAAGAACAGGCACCCAAAGTCCTACGAAGAATAGGCACCCTTAAGTCCTATGAAGAATAGGCACCCAAAGTCCTATGAAGAATAGGCATCCTTAAATCCTACAAAGATTAGGCACCCAAAAGTCCTATGTAACATAGGCACCAATAAAAGCCCTATCAGACCAGGCACTCCAAAATCTTGTATAAATTGAGTCCACCTTCAAAGATCTTGTACTTGCAAGCATCTTTTATCAAGTTCCAGCACCTCCAGGTAAGTTAACTCTCCTTGACCTATTAGCCTCCCAAACAAAATATATGTTTCTATCTTTACTTATTCTTAAGCTAAGGTTACCAAAAATTATATTTTTGATCTCCTTGCTTAAAGAATAAGTAAAGAGGGGCAGCCTGCAAACATCATATTTTGTTTAGGGTCGCTCCTGGCAATCAAATCGCCCTAGACAAAATACGTATTCTTATCTTTACTTATTTCTTATGCAAAACATATCAAAAATTATATTTTTAATTTCTTTGCTCAGGAAACAAGTAAAGAGGGCCAACTGTGAACACCATATTTTGTCCGGGCATACTTCAAAAATAATGATCGAATTAAATTAATAAAAAAATGGAAAAACAACAAGCAATAAGTCCTTTTAGCCTAAGAAGCTTAAAGGAAACAAAATCAAAGAAAAAATAAAAAAAAGAAGGAAAAAAAAGTAAAAACTTATTAAGTCAAAGTTAAAACAAAAAAAAGGAACAACCAAAGAGAGAATAATAGAAATCCAAAAATATTAATTTAGGAGACTAGGAGAAGAAAAGGAAAAATGAAAAAAAAAAAGTAAAAGCTCATCAAGGAAGAGGGAGAAAAGTCTAAAAGCAAGTTAATTAAAAAAATCATCATAAAAAAATAAGTAAAGGAAAATAATAATAAAAAATAAAAACAAAAAAGGGGTACTACAAGAAAGAGAGAATATAAAAAAATAGTTACAGTAAAAAAATAATAATAAAATAAAAATATAAGATTTTAAAACATAATTTAGGAGAGCCCAAATCAAAACAAAAAAAAAAGAGAAGAGGGAGGCCAACCCAAAGCTAAATCGGAATTGGGCCAGAAAAAAGAAAGAAATGCCCAAAGAGAATAGGCCCGTGTTGGTCAATCCATGAAGTCTGGGCCTCCAGCTTCTCTAACCCGAATAGGAACCCACTAACCTGAGTGATTAATCGGGAGCCCATGAAACTGAAGGAGGAGGAAACCCTAGAGACTGGTCCCCCCCTCTCTGCTCTGGCATCCTCTCGCGTAATGTCTGTAGAGGCAAGCCTACGGGATCGTATGAGAGGGAAGCGCGAGCATAAATGCTCGAATTAGTGGAGCAAAAGGGGGTACAGAGATGGGGGGACCATGTGGGATCTCCTATAAATGCGAAGGGAATAGGAGTTTTAGAAGGGGGATTTTTGGGGGGGCCAGAGAGAAATCGGAGAGACGGAGGGGCTGCGGGATTTTTTTTTTGGGTTGAGAGATTCGAGATTGAAAAGACTGAGTGAAGGCTGTGAGGAGTCAAGGAAGGAGAAATCGAAGGGGAAAGGAGACCGAGTGAGTGTAACGATGGCTTCTGGAGGAGCGTTTCGTTTCTCCTCTGGAGGCTGTTGAGGGGTCAGAAACAGTAGAGGCAGAGAGTTTCGAAGGGGGGAGAGCTCGAGGGGCAGGCTTTCTGATTTGGGGATTTTCGATCGAAGGGATTCGGGATTTGGAGGTCCAGCGAAAAGAGGGTATTCGAAGATTTAAGGGGGACGCACAGACAGACAGAGATTAAAGGAAATGCTCGCACATAAGGACAGAGGTATTACTTTCTTTCCATAGTTCAACTACTGATTTCCTGTATGAATGAACATGCCTCTAATGGGAATCTAATTTCAGTAATTGTTGCTTATCAAATTTGGATTCTGATTTCCTTTCCTTACATTAGTTTTGCTATGACGTTCATCATAGGTTGGATAAATTTTTTTGGCATTTACGTTAATGTTGCTGAATTCATGGATTTTTTCATTCTGATGGTCCTTGAGTTCTGTTGATATTTTTTTACTGGTATAGGAAGATCGTTTCTGATCAATCTGTTCTGTTTCTGTGTTGTCTTTTCTGTATATGTATGCTTTGATTATGGCCTCTACTGGTTTGAGTTTTAATTCTGTTGTATGGCCCGAATTGAAAATCAACGTGCAGAACATATCTACCTAAAGTAATTCCCAGGAACTTCCATATTCCCCCTGTTGTCCTGATGAAGTCCTATCCTTGTTGTTGGGACAATTTGGTTGTTTGTCTCTAACTCAATTTGCTTAACTGGTGATTTCATTATGTGGCTGTTTTGTTTCATGGTGATTAGGGGGTAGCTGAACTTTCTTAGATTCATTGTTAGGCAAACTTTATTTGGTTTGTCCCCTTCACTGCCCTGTTTATTTATTTTTGACAGTGAATAGGGAATGGGAAATGGACCTCAGATCCTTACCCTATTTACTGTATGATGTGCATTAACGGGGAGATTTTTTTTGGGGGGGAATTTGGATTCATAGTGCATGCTTCTTCCTAACGATAAGCATTGTTACATGTGTTATCTTTGCTTTTATTTTTCTCTGGTTCATCTGTGCCTGATGCTCCAAGGCGCCAATGGAGTGCTATGTGCAAGGCCTAAATTTTTGAAGCACAATGGGGGGCTTTGTGATTTGATCTGAGGACATGTTACAATGGATCTGTAGCTTGCATATATGTATATTTCGTTTCTTTTCTTTTTTCCTTTTTTACTTTTTTTTTCTTTCATACTGTAAATGTACTCAAGAATGATATAGTGACCCTGGTTGGACACCTAGCACACACATACAAGCTATTATTTTAGTTCATCATTTTTTTTTAATATATTTTTCATCAACTTTTACCTTAGACAATGCTGTGTGGGATTTCATATCCCCTTAGGCACCTTGGGACAGACCAAAAAGCCATGTGTGGCAATAAGCTTCCATGATGCCTTTTGGATTTTGAATGTGTTTGGTGTTTTTGGGTTCCAACGGCCCCAACAAATAATTTTTCAAAAAAAAAACATTTCGTGAAAAAGAAAAAGAAAGATTAGAAAACTTTTACTGAGAACAAAAATGAATTTCAAACACTTGCCTACTCCTCTCCTATTGTTTATTTTGCACATGATTGAAAAATAATGTTTTAAGGATCCAAAGATAAATTTTTCTTTAGGGATTTTTGAAAAAAATGAGAAGTAAAAATAAAAAGATTTTAGAAAATAAAAAATACACAATAAATAGGAATTAAAATTTTCTGAGGCTTAGGTATTTTGTTAAAACATGTTTCATATACTCAACAAAAGGGGGGACCAAAACAAATGGGTAAAGATTAAAATCTAATAAAAGTGGAAAAATAAAAAGAAATCAACAATGAAAAATAAAAATGAAAAATTAATTAAAACCAAAATTAAAAAAAAGGAAAGCCAGTCAAAATACCAAGAAAAACGATAAAAAGGATGAAAATCCTTTTAATATCACAAAACAAAATAAAAAAATGAGATGAAAAAAAATGAACAACAAAAATAATACAAAAAACAAAAAAACAAGACAAAACACAACATAAAATAAAAACAAAAAACAAAAGGAAAAAAAAACAAAACAAAAACAAAAGGAAAAAGAGAAAAACAGAACAAAAATAAATAAAATAAAATAAGACAAAGGTAAAAACAAAAAATAAATAAATAGCGACCAAACAAAACAAAAATTAAAACAATGATAAAAAGAGATAACGAAAGAGAAAAATGGAAAAAACATAAAATGATGAAAAAAAAAGAGAGAAAAAATTGAAAGTGCAAGGAAAGCAAAATTAAATTTACCTTTAACAAATCAAAACACATTAATCAATTCCAAAATTTGTTTTATTTGTGAAAGGAAAAAATAAATTTATTTCCTTTGTCTTTTTGCAAAAAGAAAAAAAAAGAAAAAAGACAAAAACAAAAAGAGAGAGAGAGAGAGAGAGGAAAAGACAAGAATAAAAAATAAATCAATAAAACAAGAGGGAAAAATTAAAACAAAAAAAAACAAAGAAAATGAAAAACAAAGGATGATAAAAAGAAAAGAAAAAAGATTGAAAATATAAAAAGAAAGTAGAATTATCTTTACTTTTAACAAATTAAAACACATCAATCAATTTCAAAACTTCTTTATTTGTTAAAAGAAGAAGTAATTTTTATTTTCTTTTCAAAAAAAAAAATAAAACCAAACAAAAAATAAAAACCAAAAGTAAACAAAAACTAAAAAAATAAAATAAATCAAAAATAAAAAAAATTAAACAAAAACAACAAAACAACAACAACAAAAAATCAACCAAAAGACAATTTTCATATTGAACTACGTGGACTTTGATCTCTCTTGAAGGGTACATAGACTCTAGGCTTTCATCCTATGTCAAGTCCGTCTTTGTAAATAAATATTTTTATTTTATTTATTTCTTTAATTTTGTTTCTTTTATTTTTCTTTTGCTCTTATTTTTTTAATTTCCTTTCTTTCTTAATTTTATTTTCTTGAGTTTGGTTATTTCTTATTTTGTATGTGATTTGTTAGGGAGAATTAAAGCCATTTTATTTTTGCACAACTAACTTAAGGTAACCGTTCTTAGTAATGGGTGTAATGGGGTGCCTAACACCTTCCCCACTCACAATCGACTTCCAGATCCATTTTTTGGGTTTATAGACCATCTTCCAAATAAAAGGCTTTTCCAAAGTTTTGCCTTTTAAAATTTAAAATTTTAGTGGCGACTCCTAAACCATTATTTCTTCTTATTTCAATTTTGAATTTCAGTTTTCAATTTCAAAGAGAAAATCGAATTTTTCCTTTTATTTGATAAAGGCGTCACGCGGTCGCATTTTCGAGTGTGACAATCACAATTGCATATACAGTCTATTAAGTTGACTTTATAGGTTCGGCCAAATTATTGATTAACTAGATCATACGGCTCTTCTACTTCAAACGTTGCCCCTCGTCTATCAAATCCAAAAATTGCACATGTTGATACTCTTCGAGTTTTGATTGTTAGCTTCAATATGATGTCCTTATATATAGTTTCTCCTGCTTGAAGCTGTATATTCGCCTTTTCAACTTGTTGGACCTAATATTTAGCTAACCTGTAGAATGTTATTCGAACCAAATTCGAGCACCGGCAAGAACTTAATTCCTTTAAAAATTGCATTTATACTCTCTGTTAAATTTGTCATCATATGGCCTCATCATCTACCATTAACATTATACGCTCGACACCATTGACCCTTAGGTATCTTCTTAATCCAGTTTGTAGTGTGCGTGTCTAGTCGGCGTATGTAGGTTAATTCTTTGTCTACTTTATACTGCTCATACAGATAACATGTACGGGCAAAGATAGAATAATTAAAAATTCGTGTCAGACTATGGTATAAAACAAATACAAATGATGTTAAGTGATGACAAGATTTACCAATTTTAGTGTATAGCTTCTTTAGTCAGCGCATTCTAAATTTCTTATTGATGTTGCTAACCAAATGTTGAAGGCAAAATATATAGTAAGCTTATGGGAGCTGTCACCCTATTCGCCCATTAGCCACATTAGCCAAGATACTAGTATGTCGATCAGAAATCAAGTAAAACTTATCTTTATCCTTCACCACATATGCCTGGAGGTTAAATAAGAACTATACTCATGTCTCATATATTTCTCCCATAACTATTACAAACGAAGGAAGATAATGTTTCTCTCACCATCTTGTGTGCTTGCAATTAGTACGATCACCTTATATTTGCCATAAAGAAATGTTTCATTTATTTGGACTATCGGTTTCAAATAGTCAAACGCCTCAATGCATGGTCTAAAAGTCCAGAATACCCGATGAAATATGACTGACTCTCCATTAGCTATACTAGTTGGTACACATTCTTTATGCATTAAGTCATAATACAAGCCGAGTATGAAATGTTGAATAGCGACCAGCTACCCAGGTAACAAAGTAAAAGGCTTCTCCCAATTTTCAAATGCATGTGAGATGGTTCGATGTTTTTCCTTCCAAACCTTCTTGTATGAAACATTGTATCTAAATATAAAATGCACCCGCTCAATAACCTCTTGAATTGACACCTCAAGATTCTCAGTTACCATTAATATAATATATACTGAAACAGTATTAGAGTGTAGTTTTGGGTAGTCTTGTAACAATGATGTTGAAACACACATATGGGGCCCATTATATTTTGTTATCTCCTAATATTTTTTTCTTCTTTTGATAACAGATCCTGACTTTCCACTTGCATGACTCCTATCCATACTAAAGGCATCGGTATTATTTGTACTTTTTTGAAGAATGGAACACTTTAAATGTGTAATGTACACGTACTACGTATATCTTTATTGTTTGACGAAAGGACCGCTGACTATTATATAGCATACTTACATGTAACTCTTGGCTATCATTCATGTTATCGTTGCATCTTCCATTTCGTCATAGTTAGGAACTCTCGCACCATCTGCATCTATCTATTTAAGGAACGCAATAGTCAACTCATCATAAATATTAATTAGGGCTACTGAATTCACGACAACATCCACACAATTAGTATTTTCATCACTATCTATATTACCACTATCATTTTAATTGTAAGAAGTAATATCATATTCATTCTCTTTCTCAAATTCATCCATTATGTCCTCTGGCTTTTCTGGAGGAAAAGGGGGGCACTAATTGCTGCATGTAACAAGCTTAGTTGTGAGATATTATCACCTGGCAGACGAGACGAATTCGGATGGGAGGTATAGTCAACCAAACCAATAGGTGGATATTGATCAACGCTTACAAAGTATGTCATAAACAAGGCAGGCTGATCGCCTGTGACGTTAGCGTGGCTAAAGAATAGGAGTGGGTTCAGCACATAATCAATTGTTGCTTGAATTACCACATTTAAGTTTATTTCTTTTGACGATATTTTTGCATACAATTCTACTTAACTCACCTATGATAGAAACTTTATATTTGTTACCCATATCGTTTGGACGTTAGCATCTCTTCTTAACTTATATGCTTGATACTTTGTGGGTCTCAGTGATACTGAATGTTTATATACCAAGTCTGACACTTATTGATTTGAGTTTAGCTGTAACCTCTCCAGTGAAATATCATAATCAATAGTCATTAAATTAATTGTATTTATGATAAATGTTGCGTCCTTTTCGGTTTCACATATTTGCCCATTTGAATATATACATATAAACTCCTTTCCGTTATTCATTTTGCCAACCCAATCAACACTGCCACTAACATTTGAAATACATTTTCCTCAATATTTCATTATTATTTTTTAATAATAAATTATATCCTATAGAATTATAAAATTTAATTTTTTATCCATATTATATATTATATATTTTCTTTTCCCATTTTAAACTATTTGACAATATTTGTTTCCATTTTTACAATATTTTTTCATATTATATTTCTTATAACACTTTTTTCATATTATATTTCCTTAATATTTTCTTGGTTATATCTTTTCAAATATTATCCCTTTCATATTTTTTCTCCCATTATATTTTTTAACAATTTTGTTTACACCACTTTTATTTCTATCTAATATTCTTTAACACTTTTTCTATTTTTGTTTTCCATATTTGTTCCTCAAACTATAATATTCTTTTACAAGATTTCTTCATATCTCTATTATTTATAACATTTGTAACTTTTTTTATCCCATATTTTCATCATCATTTTCAATTTATTTTTTTCTATCATCATAGTATTCAATATTAACAAATTTTTCCCACTCAATTAATTAATTTTTCTTATCACAATTTTTCTTAAAATTTATTATTTTTTGCAACCTCTTTCATATAATTTTTAAATTTCTTTCACCTTCCTACATAAAATAATTATAAATTATCATTTTTTACTTATTTTATTCAGATCTTGTAGTTATATATATATTCATTTAGTTACAACTAAGTTTTTTTATATAAAAATAAAAAATCATTCTAACATATATATTAACCAAGCAAAAAAAAAATATCACAAATAATTAAATTTAAATTACAGCATAATCATATTTTTAATAAAATAAATATTAGTTTGGGTTAAAATTTTTGTACTAGATCAGTATCTCAAGGATCACTTCTTTTTGTCTTCCTTCTCCTGTAATCACTATCTTAGAAACCATTTCTTCTTTTTGTCTTCTTTCTCATGTAATCATTGAAAACTCTAAAAGATATTCATCCTAGTAAAAAATTGCTATTGAGGAAGTTGGAGGAAGGAAGGAAAAATGAACAAAAATAGAAAGATGAGAAAGATGAAACAAAAAGGCAAAAAAAATGATCGAAAGGGGAAATTGCCGATGAAAGAAAAGGACCGGGAAGATGAATGTGGGAGAGGGGAAGAAGTGTGGAAAGTTTAAAATGAAAGGCAGACAACAATAAAAAAGTTAAATAATTTTTCATCCAATAATATTTTGTCACGTGGCAGATAATTTGGTTTCTTTAACTATACACTGTCATGTGGCTTATTTTATCTGCGCATCAAGGTCAAAACAGTTTAACCCTGACACACAAATAAAGAGACATGGTTGCTTTTCTTACGAGTTAATTTGACCCTGACATGCAAAACCAAAAATATACCATTGTAGAGCAATCGTGTCTTTTTTTTTTTTAAATTTCTTTTAATGGATGGTTTGCTTACCAATCGTGTTCGTTATAAGTTTTTTTTTTAAATTATTTTTAATGGACATTTACAAAATAAAAAAAAAAATTATTACATTTCAGAATCACGGATATATATGGGACGAATTCATTGTATGAGTCCAAAACCACAAGAAGTCCACACCTGTCAGGACCGGTAAATCCCAATTAATATTCCATTTGCCCCAGATAAACCGCATTTAGCGTAAGCTGTAAGAAACAATAATCCCCAAAAGCATCGTATCCGTTGACTGTAAATCCGACGGCTAGCACTTGTTATAGGCGTTCTCCGTTAGATTTATTGAATTCGAAATCCTACGGCTCAGATACGTTTGACCGCGATGCCAGAAGAAGGTGGGCATTGCCAATTTGCTATTTAGAAGCGAAGAGTCGCGAGAGGTGGCTGGCTTTTTCGCTCTTTGGTCTGGCTCTCTCACCCTCATCTCGCAGTCTTGGCCTTGAAGCTCGCCTTTGTAACTGCTGCTCCCTCTACTTTGCTCCCAAGTGACTGTAAGCTTGGTCTGTGCTTCTGGGGGGTTCCCAGTGTCTGTTTTATCTGTTGCTGACTTCTGATTTTGGGTCTGCAATTCAGTTAGGGTTTTACTTAAGCTATGATCTTTCATCTTGCCGCTTCTTATCGAATTGCGGCCTTTGGATTTTCAGTGCTTATTCTACTGCTATTCTTATCTGGGAATCATTTTGAGTAATATCTGATCGCACTAAGGGCTTTGAGCTTCATTGGACGCCGTACATTTTTCAATTAGCGACTGGTAATTGTTCTTCTGGGGTTTGGGGTCGTTTAGATTTGAGTTCTGTAGTCTTGTCTGATATACGACAGGCTTATAATTGCTTCATTATTGGAATTTGTTCTTTTAGTTCTAAGTGGAAGAGTTATATTCGGAACTTAAAGAGAATCGCTGGAAGGGATTGGCGTTTATTTGAAAATTTTGTATTTGTTAATGTCCAGTTTCACACCATTGTAGGTTATAATAATATTGATTTCAACCGTCTGTTGTAGACTCGTATTAATTTTTCGCCCAAACTTGAAGAGCATGATCCTTAAAAATTAATACTAATTTTACGCTCAAATTTGAAGAGCATGATCCTTAAAAATTAGTTTAATTTCTTTCCTCTTCTAGTGAGTGTGCAGAATATTATTGTAGGATTTCATGAAACTAATAATAATACTAAAATTTAGCTTTTCTTGTACGGGCATCTCTCAACAGTCAAATTACTGCACCCCGGCATCAGTTTTCTGGGACAACCAGGGGTGGTGTTTATTTTTCCATGATTGGTATTGGATGTAAACCTGAAGGCCGCGGTCCCTGTCTCATGGTGTAGTGGTTGAATTTTTATGCATGATGATGGCAAAGAGTAGTAGGTACTCTGAAGGTTATTGTGGCAATGCAGTAGAGACAGCTGGTGAATCAGAGGGGTCTGGTAGTTCAGGACAAATTGACACTGAAATAACTGTTTCAGAGGACTCAAGTGTTCCAACGAGGAAATGTATTAGTTTAAATTCAAGCCACCATGACACCTTTGGTGTTCCCATGCAAGTTCTTCCCTTGTCAAAGCTGTCACCATTTGCAAGAAAAGATTTGGTACATAGGTTGAGATCAGAGCTTGAACAGATTCGGGCACTACAGAAAAAAGTTGAATTACAAAGAACAAGTGGTATTACATTGTCATCCTCTAGTGATATTCTTAGTTGTAACAATGGACATAATGGTCCCAGAATAGTGAACTCTAAAAAGCCATCCATATCCAATTCTGTACCAGGGAAGAAATTGAATCCGACTGGTCACAAGCCTCGAGGATGGAACCGGGGCTCTTCAGGGAAGTTTGAGTCTGCAACACAGACTTGTTCACCAAGCACTGCAAATGCTATGTTGATGAAACAGTGTGAGGCACTTTTGAAACGTTTGATGAATCATCAATATGCTTGGGTTTTCAACACCCCTGTAGATGTTGTGAAGTTGAATCTTCCAGATTATTTCTCTATAATTAAGAATCCTATGGATTTGGGAACAGTAAAAGGCAAGATAGCTTCAGGAGCTTACTCAGGCCCATTGGAATTTGTTGCTGATGTAAGGATTACATTTTCAAATGCAATGACTTATAATCCCCCTGGAAATGATGTCCATCTCATGGCTGACACTCTTAGCAAATATTTTGAAGTGAGATGGAAAGCAATTGAGAAGAAACTGCCAAGAACTGATGCCCTGCCATTGCCGGCAAAATCAGACGGTCATGGAGCGATGGAAACTGCCAGACCAATGCCTCTGTCAAAAAAGAGGAAAATCACTTCATTGCCCCCTTGTTCAGAAGTGATTCCACCCGCTAAGCGGGTTATGACAGATAAAGAGAAGAACAATCTAGGCAGAGAATTGGAGTCTTTGCTGGGAGAATTGCCTGTGAATATAATTGATTTTTTGAAAGACAAAAGTTTGAATGGCAGGGATTGTGGAGAGGAAGAGATTGAGATCGATATCGATGATTTAAGTGATGATACGTTGTTCACATTACAGAAGCTTTTGGATGACTATGTGCAAGAAAAGCAAAAGGATAGTGCAAAAGTTGAACCATGTGAAATAGAGGTATCATCCTCCCACCTGACTGTAATAATTTTGTTTGTATAGCATTTTGTCTGATTTCACTTACATTTACCTATATCTATTGTTGCAGCTGTTAAATGATTCTGGACCTAGCAATTCATCATTGCATCCTCTTAAAGGTTATACTCAATCTCCGTCTGCTTGAGCAAATATGTGCATATTCTAAATTGGCTTTTTATTTAAGTATCTTCCACTTGTAGGTAATGACCT
The DNA here is from genome assembly GCA_026724425.1 of Erythrophleum ivorense. Classification (NCBI taxonomy): domain Eukaryota; kingdom Viridiplantae; phylum Streptophyta; class Magnoliopsida; order Fabales; family Fabaceae; genus Erythrophleum; species Erythrophleum ivorense. The sequence continues at coordinate 52,488 of JAIUCV010001565.1, read as the reverse complement.
AGCTGATGAGGACGTGGACATTGGTGGGAATGAGCCCCCTGTATCAAGCTGTCCTCCCGTGGAGATTGAAAAGGGTAGAACTTACAGAATTAATCAACGTTTAAGTCCAGGAAGCTCTAGTGGTAAATGATTATAAATGCTTATATGATGCTTTTTAATACTATATGGTTGTGATACTTCCTAATACTCTGTGATGTGGCTAAAATGACTATTTATTTGTGAAACTACCTAATGCTTATGTGATGTGGCCAAGATGTAGGGATATATAGGATACGTATGGGACATAATCTGGGGAGAAAGATCTTTTAGAAATAAAATTTTGATGAACGCTTCAATTTATGAATTTATTCTAAATATGAATATTTAAGTATTCTGTTGGTTTTAACCTCTTTAATTTTATGACCTTTTTGTTTCTTTTTCCGTCCTCAGTTTTATGTTTTTATTTTGTTCTTTGATTAATGAGATCTTATATTGAAACTCTGATATATAATGACCTCTGGATGTCAGCAATGACAATATCTGAATTTTAATTTTGATTGGGATTTGAAATGTAAACATGCTCTTTGTAGTAACTCCTTGAATTATTTTCTCTAACTCCATATATCTTAAGATCCATTTAGGTGCTCTTCTATGTCACAATTTAATTTATGTATTTGTTCAAGTGGAAGAGGGGGAATTTATTTCAGGTGAAAGTTAGAGATTTTTTTTAGTTCCTGATTTATTTAATTTGGTCAACATTCAGTTTTTTGTCTAGGATTGCTAACACTAGGCATGGTAATTCCGCTGTATAGGAGAAATCTCTAACAGCTTAAATCTTATTTAGCAAGAGGAAGTACCCTTAATTCTTATTTTGCTAGGACTGCTGTTATTAAAAGTGCTAGGGGAAGATGTCAGCTAACGATTATGCTTGAGTGAAGTAGATGAGTCTTTTTCTCTTTGAATATATATGAAATCTGTTGAGTATTTCAAGAAATGATCTTTTTCATTTTCTGTTTTCTTTTCAGTGAGATAATATGTGATGATAAAAAGTTGAAGAGATTGCATGTTTAAAGGATGGGCTATTGCCTTCATCATTATAATAACCAGTAACAAGACTTGTGGCTTTCATCTTTTTCTTCATTTTCTTTCTTTCTTCTATCTCAGTAGAAAATGCTTGCAGAAGGACAAGAATACATCCATGTCTGCTTGTTCATTCCTGACCCTATGTTCAGTATTTTAGAACTGGTTTCACACAGAAGCCTCCTTTGCCATTTTTTTTTTGTTGGGGGGGGGGGGCGCTGAGTTGCGCTGTTGTAGGATCTTTTTGAAGATTAATTGAAGCAAATTTTTTTTCCCCACTATATTGGATCTTCTGTAAGGACTTGAGACATTTAATACATGGCATGGACATGAGAAGATGAAAATAAAATGTGTGACTTAATGGAGGAGCGAGAGGTGACATCCTCCCCAGAGGACCCTGTCTAAGCCGCTTTATGAGCATTGATGTGCAATTGAGGCATAATTTTAGTGACACTGGATTCAAAAAGATACTCAAAAGTTATAATCCAGATTCAACTAGGAAAAGAAACATGTTTATATCATATTAAGCCCTTAGATCAAACTCCTAATTTGTTAGGGGGAGTTTGGCAAATTTAGAAACAGTTTCTCCAGTGTTTGAGTTAAAAATAGTTTTGTAAATCTTCATAAATTGGAATTGGTTTCCAATGATACATATTTTAAATTAGTTTAAATAATGTTATTTGGAATTTTGAATTCAATAAAAATGGTTAATCAAAAACCAACTTAGTGTTGGATTTATCTTGAACTAGTTCTAATTCAAGAACATATCAAAAAAAAAATTTTATTTATAAATTTGATTGATTACCTAACACAATATTTTTAGATCAGCTTCACTTTATCTAATTACCCTGTTTTTGGAGTTTGTTGAACACCTCATAATAGGCGAAATAACAAAGTCAAGTGATGTTTCTAATATACAACATTAATTTCTATCTTAAAAATATTTTCCATTTCCTTTATAATATTATCATTAATTCAGTATTCTTTTATTTAAAAAAAATTAATACAATATTGAACCCTATTTGATTTTTCTTTAAAATGATGTGTATTAGTGTGTTTATTTTTATTTCAGGCTGAGTCCACATGTATGTTAGTTGTACTTATCAAAAGTGAAAAGTCTTGTGTATCTGTTTCTGTTACTACGTGTTCCAGAGGCTATAGTTGGCTCTTCATGTTTTTCTCTATGACCAGTTTATGCTGTTGCATAGCTATATGAGGTCCAAAGAAGTTTGTAGATGTAATTTGTTTTTATATCTATTATCTATTCATTGGTGGCTATGTTTCATGTATGAGTTGCAGATACAGGTTCTAGTAGTTCCTCTGATAGTGAAGCTGATGATGCTAAAGCAAGTCCAGCAAATGCATCGAAGGTATATGAGTGGAAAACTGTATTTGGTTATCTCTTACTATTGAATGTTAGGATTATGGCCCTTTAATTGCTAGTGCTGTTTTCTGTTGGATTCTACCTGATGGTTTCTTAGCTACCTGCACTCTAATTATTCATCTATTTTCTTCTCCAGGCGTTGGAAAATCTAGGTTCTGGAGCTCAGTTGGATGACAAGACCAGGGTTGCTGATACTCTTGAGAGACAACGTAAGTGATTGTTCGTGGCCTACTTGTTTGGCATTTTTTTATGATTAAACGATTAGTGTTACTAAGGGTATGTTTAGGAGTTTTTTTTAGAGGGGAATGGAATGGGATGGAATAGATTTAAGACTTAAACCATTGTTTGGAAGTTTTATTTAAGGATGAGTGGAATGGCAAGAGATGACCTCCCAAGCCATCCCTAGCCATCCATAGTTCATTTTTTCTTGTCCCTCCAATTTGAGGGGTCAATGATGGAATGACCAAGTTTAAATATTTAAATTACAAGATTACCCTTTAACCTAATTGAACTGATGCAAAATTATGAAAATCCTAGTATAGATATATTAAAATTATTAGTTTTAGAAAACATTAATTCTAGAAAAGTGAATAAAATATTTCTTTTTATCTTTTTATTAGTTTTTAATTATTTTAAGATTAGGTATGTGACTTTTAATAGGATTAGGATTTTATATATTTATCTTTTATTATTAGAAGTTATCTTTCATTAGGATTAGAATTAGGTTTCTATAAATATAAGTCTCTATATTTGTATTAGTTCAGAATCTAGTATCGAATAATAAGAAATATTTTCAAAATATTTACATCTTCCTCTCCCTTTTTCCTCTTCTCCCTTTATTTCATCTACATCTCCCTCCTTTCTTCTATCTTCTCTCCCTCTTCTTCCTTGTTCTGATACCTCTCCCGACTCTCTTATCTACACGTGTTACATCATTAACCTTATTCAAAATTCACAGCCAATAACAAAAATTTTAAATAATAATTAATTATCTTGACAATTTTTAATTTGCAAACTAATTGGTCTTGTACAAACATAAAAATAATATGAATAAAATTCATGCACTATAAATTTTATCACATCATTATTATTGAAATATATTTTTACTAAGTTATTGTGTAGTATGAGAAGAATCTTGAGAATTTATGTACACTTTTTATCTAAAGCAATTTATAAGGGTAACATTGGAAGAAAATTGTTTTTATCCATTCCATTCATTTTATAATAACTCCTAACAATGGTCAAATGAAACCATTCCATCTCCCTGTAAAACTTCCAAACAATGGTACATTCCGTTAAGCTTCACTCCATTCCATTCTGTTCCATTCCATTATATTCCATTAATGTTCGTTCCATTCCATTCCTTCCTAAACTTCCTAACAGAGCCTAACAGAAAATGAAATATGATCAGCAGTTGCAACTTACACAGATAAAACTTGGGTGTCCTGTTTACACTCCAATTATTTGACCTTCCTGTGGTGTATGTTTTGTTCTTTTCTATGCTGCTTCTCCTTAATGTTGGCTGGGATATTTTGTGTTGAACGTCAGAATTTGTTTTCTCGATTCCTGCTGCCAATAATTCAAACTTAGCATGGACTTCACTGTGGAAATAGCCCCTGTTGAATTGATATTGTTTGAAGGCAATTTTTTATTTGTGGCCAATTGTTTGAAGACTCTAATTGATTAGTGCAAAGTAGAAGGTTGTAGAAACATGTTCTGTTACCGTAGATTCTTGTTGAAACTTACTAGTGTTGGATTTTTTTGGAAATATGGATTTGTTTTTATATAAATAGTAGCAGAATTTGTTTTGGGGACCGAATTTCTTGTATATTAGCAGTAAACTTGTTTTTTACAGCACGTATAAATACTGATAAATTTTAAAATTTATAACCATGCAAACATGTGTATGCATACACTGATACATATGTATAAAATAAACATGTCATTTCTATTTTTATTTATTATAAAAAAATTCTCAACTGTATTTTGTCAAAATAGTCTTTGTTAGATTCAAGTTTTGAACTTTGATTAAATATTTATTTTTATCTCTTGTTGGTTGTTTCTGTTAAAATGCAATATTTTGACTAAAAATATGAATCAATTATTGATGGATTAAATATTAGAATATAGATAATATACAAGAGAAGGATGAACACTAGATTGTCAAGATTATTGACCATTAGAAAAAAAGTTATAAAAGTTGGGATAAAACACATCAATGAAGTCAAGAATCACTTCAACTCAAAAATTGAAGTTGTTAAGTGAAGGCACATGAATAGTTTATGTTTAATATGCCCCTTCACACAAAAGTCTATTGGATCTGAGGTTTGGACAAAATACGCCCTACCTATCTTATGCTGAAATTTCATTTAATTTTGAAGAGAGGGATAGGGCAAGGACTAATCTGTTAACCACTTGGTCATTGAGGCTTTGATACTTTCTCAAGGGTTGCTTCATTCCAAAAGCTTAAGTTGTTAAGTTAATGCCCATGAATCACAGTAAAATTATTCTTGGGCCTTCACTTTACACTTTAAGGTTTTGGGTTGCAAGTGTCTTTAACATGGTATTAGCCTCCATGACTAAGTGGCTTATTGTTTAATCTTTGTGACCTTCAATTCTCCTAAGTTTCAAGCACAAGGTATGATGAGCTTGTGCTTTGTGCACACTTAAATCCAAAGGGTTTTTGTATGAACTAGCATGTTAGAAATAATAGTCATTATTTATGGGTTTTCATTTAACAGCTTAAGCTTTTGGATTGAAGTGGCTCTTGACAAAGACCATGACATAGAATTAGTTAACAAATATTATCTTCTCTTGCAAATATATTACTAATTAACTTGCAATTATATTACTATTCACCAAATAATTATACTTTAGAAAGTGAGAAAAGAAAAAATAAATGGTACAAATTTGGTCTCACCTGTAATTAGTTAAATAGTTATTTTAGTGAGAAAGAAGTGGAATGTCTGTTGAACTAAACTGTTATTAATTGAAATCTTGGGTTCAAGGGCATAAAATACGTATAAAAGTATTATTTTTTTATTTTTTTATGTATGCTTAAAACCTTTACTTCAATGCTGTATTTTGCCTTTCGTAAATTTCAAATTCTTGATTGAAATGAATTGTGTGCTAGAAATGCTGTTTTCCAGTGCATTATCCAATTTAATTTCTTAAATGTAACATTATGAGTAGTATTCTTAGAAAGATGTTGTCTTTGGAAGAATTTGCATCGCTAATAAAGTAGCATAGAAAAGGGAAATGGCTTGGTTATGTACTTACATCCGTTTGTGTCTCATTGCTAAGTAATTTCTGAGCTGTATATCTCGTACTTTGATTTATTGTGAAACTCTGTTCTCCCATTGTCATTTGAGATTTGGGTTAGGGACTATTTATTTACTACTATTAGTCTTGTGGATTGTCGTGACTGTCGCCTATTTTTCTAAAATATCGTATTTGTACTTGCAAGTTGGCCTTATATATTTCGACTATTAAATTTCTTGGCTCTTGCTGCAACTGACTTGAACTGTTGATCTTTATATCATGCAGAATCTGTAAGTGGGTTGGATCAACTTGAAGATAACTCTCAGCAAAAGCCAAGTTCTTTTGACTCAGATTGCTGTCAAGATGGTAAAAGAATAGATCATTGAAGACCTGCTTTTTATGGTTATATTAAATACCTACTAATTAATTATCTTAAAAATGTTGTAGGGGACAGTGCTCCAAATGAGAGACAGGTCTCTCCTGAGAAGCTCTATCGTGCTGCTCTGCTGAAGAATCGGTTTGCTGATACCATCTTGAAAGCCCGAGAAAAGACACTGGCCCAGGTACACATTAAATTTGAGCTACTTGAACAGTTGAACTTACAGCTGATCAAAAAAGGAAAAAAGGTTGAACTCACTCTGTATGTAATTCGGCTGAGATCAGGGTGAGAAGGGAGATCCTGAGAAATTGCGCCAGGAAAGAGAAAAACTGGAGATGGAGCGTCGGAAAGGTTATTTGGATGTTATATTAACGTGCTTTTTATACTAGTGCTTTGCCCGTACAGACTGTTCAACTTAATATATTAACTGGCCTGTCTTCTGATTTAATAACTTTGTTCCTTGTGTGAACAGAAAAAGCCCGGCTACAAGCAGAAGCAAAGGCTGCTGAAGATGCTCGGAAGCAGGCAGAAGCAGAAGCTGCTGCAGAAGCCAGACGAAAGAGGGAGCTTGAGAGAGAAGCTGCACGCCAAGCATTGCTACAGGTAAATGAGCATGTATAAGTTGCTGGCATATATCCATCCCTTTGCGCTGGATTTTATTGGAGCATATACTGGCATCTGTGCAGATTGAAAAGACTGTTGAAATCAATGAGAATTCTCGCTTTCTTGAAGACTTGGAAATGCTTAGAGCTGCACCTGCTGAGCAATTACCAAGCTCTGTAGATGAGACTAGTCCTGATCACTCACAGGATGGCTTGGGTAGTTTCAAGTTTGGGGGTAGAAATCCCTTGGAGCAACTAGGATTGTATATGAAAGTGGATGATGAAGAAGACGAAGGAGAGCCACCTTGTGTTCCAAATCCTGTAAATGATGTGGAAGAGGGAGAGATTGATTAAATTGTGCTGAATTTGTAATCATGAAAGAATACAAGAACAAAGTAAAATTATCCTGGTCACAAGAAAACTCTTGAACTATGCTAGTTCTGGTAATGCAGTAATCCATCACAAAAGGGACGGAGCATCCTTACTTGTGGCAGCATTCAGCCTCTATAAGACATGATATTGAGTTTGGCTTGTCTACACTACAAAAGGGCCGGCTTGACCAGAAAGAGAGGTACTTTTTGGCCGTTTACCATATAAGACGGCAGCATAGATACTGGCAAGAACATCTCTTTTCTTTATCTAGTTAAAGCTGTACAAAAGATAGTTCTTTAGAAATTCATGATTATGAACCGCTGATAATGGAAGTAGCTCCATAAATCCATATACTCTGCTTGTATCTTCAATATGTTTGTTCTATTTATTGGTACAATTTTGATAGTTTTTTAGTTCCATTTTCAGATCCCTTCCTATTAGCGATTCAGTTAACGACTTGAGTGGAACAAGGACCGAGAAAAGGACTAAGATGACCCTTAAAATTAAGAGGTTCATAGAGCTACTGAAGGTCATTGATGTCATTATCCTTAAATATCTTGTTACAAAAATTTGGACTGCGATAATGCAACGAAAATTTTGGCACCTTTTATGGAATATGAAATAAAATCTTTTGAGGGATTTGCAATCGAAGAAACGAATCCGAAGGAGTGAAAGATTGGATAATGATGTTGTTAGAATGGGAAAAAAAATGGTAATTAGCCGAGTAGTCAAGCAAGTAGTTTTATATTCAAATTTGGTTTCGTCGTGTAAAATAAAAGAGAAAAATAAAATTCGTTTCTCAAAAGTCACAATAGTTGGAATTTATTGGACCTATCCTTTCAATCCTTTTCGGCATATAATATCTTTAAAAAGATTCCCAAGGATGTTCTTTGTTTTTGTAAGACTTCAAGTTGATTTCTGGAACACAAACATTTGGATAATTCAAAAACCCCGAAAATATTATTCGGCCTTGTGGAACCTTGGTTTAGGTATTCACATTCCACCTTTTAATTACTTCAGTCTTGGTAGCTCTTGGTGAAATTCGTTTTTATTATTTGTTACTTCTCCAATCCTTTGTCTCTCTCATGGCCAGACATACCAGGGGCGGCAGCTCGTTGATTATCTTTCCTTTAGCTTTCAAATTTGAAGGGTTCATGCAATTTTATCAGTACAACTTTCCTTTTGCTGATATACATTTGACGGCACTAATTATATATAATTTTAAGTTTAAAATAGTGTGTTGATCCGCAAAGTTTACCTTAATTTTTAACTTGATTTAGTTTAAATATTTGTAATTAAATTTTTATAGTTTTTAAAATTTTTTAATTTAATTTCTGTCATTAAATTTTTATCAATATTATATATTTGGCTCACGTGATTATTCATTTGTAATCTTAGTAATTTTTAATATATTTTAATATTTTAAATATGTATAATTTATGTTAATTTATAAAAATTATTTAACTTAGGTGATATCACATAGTGCCCCTGCTAATATACTAACATATTATAAGGTATTTTATGTAAAGTATAAAAATTGAATAATCGTTTAATTTTTTATAACATATTATATTATATTAAACTAGATTAATAAATTACTAGATATGGTCTAGAAGTAAATAGTGTAAATAGTTAGCCAAATCTTAATTAAGATATTTGTTTCATCATGTATTACAAAGATAACAAAAAACTGGATTGAAAAAAAAAATAAGGGAAAGAGTAAGAATTCAAATTTATATTCATCATTTTAATTTAAAAGAAAATACTTATTTTTATCGTCAAAATTTTTAAATAAAATATAATAAGTATAAAATTTTTTAATTAAAATATAAAAAAATATATAATTTTTACATACAATTATATAATTTTTTAATTAAATTATGCAGTTGTCATATTTTAATTAAAATAATAATAATAAAATATAAAAAATTATACTTAAAATTAATTCTAATCTTAAACATCTAAGTGAATTGGAATTTAATAAAATAATTTATATAATAAAAATTAAATATTTGTAATCACATGCTTCAATACAAATACAAATATATAATTACGATATGTAATTTTTAGGAAAAAATCATATAATAATAAATTATAAAATGAGTTTGGATCCTCTGCAGTTAAATTTTGGATCTGTTGTGCTGTTAACAGGAAGAATGCCTTTTAAATTTTTCTTTTTTTTTTTTAAATAAACCCACCCATCTATCAACTTCCTACTACTAACAGCACAAATGCAGACAACCATAAACTGCAGAGGATCCAAATTCATTATAAAATATTTAAATCACCAAAAAAATTAAATAAAAAATATAAATCCAAATAATATCCAAGTTTTTACAGTTAAAATAAAAAAGCCCAAAAGCAGAAAGCAAGAGAGTACAGCTGATTCACGTCTTACTAACTGCTATTCTCTAGTTGAAGGGTGAAGCGGAAGCGGAGATCTCTCAAAAAGTGACAAAACAAACCTCCATGACTGAAGCTTCAACTTTTTTAGCTTTATCAGATTTACTTCTTCTCACCGAAACCTTCTTTGTTGCGCCAACCTTCACTACCTTCTCTCTCTCTCTCTCTCTCTCTCTCTCTCTCTCTGTGCGTGTTCAATGTTTCATCTCAATTTTCCTTTCCACCAAACACAAGTATTGATGTTAAAGTAAATACCAATATTTTTCACTCTCTCGCCTAGATCAGAATCATTTCTCAATTCCTTAGAGGATATTCTTCCGTTTTAATTCCAATTCCCTTCCCTCGTTTCCCTCATCACTTCGTCTGCGGCTAAGGTTTTCAGATGGAAATTTCTGCTGTTTCCGATTCCCGTTCCTTCCCCGTTCTCCTCCCTTTCTTCTCCGTTTTTATGTTCTCCTACCTCATCGCCTACTTCATTGTATTTCGCAGTTGGAGCCCTAAGATCCGACCCGAAGCTTCGAGCTGCTTTATTTCTCTTCTTCACGGCACACCCGCCGTGTTCCTAGCTACCTCCGCCATCCTCGCCGACCCGAATCGCGGCTTCGCTGCTTTGAACACCGCGTTTCAGAAGCTGGTTCTCGATTATAGCATCGCTTATTTTCTCATGGATCTTCTTCACTACATCATCTTCTTCCCTAGCGATGTTTTATTCATAGCCCACCACCTGGCCACGCTCTTCGTTATTTGCACTTGCCGCTACGTAGTTTCGCACGGGGCTTTCGCGATTCTCTTCCTTTTGATTCTCGCGGAGGTCACCAGTTTGTGCCAGAACGTGTGGACGCTTGCCAGTGCGCGAAGGAGCGACGTCCAGATTGCAGCTAAGCTGTATGGTTTTTTGTCTCCTCCATTTTATATTTTGTATTCGCTGGTTAGGGGTTTTGCTGGCCCCTATTTCATCTATAGAATGGTAGTGTTCTATACGAGTGGACTTGCCGATGGTCTAATTCCAAAGTGGGTTTGGATTTCTTGGGTAGTTGTGGTGTTGATGGCTATTGGTGGGAGCATTATGTGGATTTCCAATCTTTGGGTTCAACTGTATACGGAAAGAACCAGAAAATTAGAGGAGAAAACTAGATAGGACTAGACAGCAGTGTCTTGATATCTGTAATTCTGTTTATTATTGGTACTGCTGATGAAATTTCAAACTTTGGATAACTTTCTTCTGACTTGTTCCTCTTTTGGGTATTTGGGGAGGGTTGTCGCACTAGATTGGTTCTAGTGCAGCACTTCGTGGCTGGGAAGAATGTGACGAATAGTTCAATTTTCTTATGCTCTTCCTGAATTGATTTCATATTTCCAGGTTTAATTTCCTTCTAGGAATAACGAATATAACCGAATTCACTGCAGATATTTAACAATCAGCGCCTGTACTTGTTAAACACACTTGTTGGTTTTCACACAGCTTTCAATGCATTGGAATGGGGAAATAATTTTTCTATCTTGTATAGATACTTCATTTTAAGCTGCTTCAAAATTGTGGTCTGCTAGAGTAGCATGCCCTGGGTGAAGCAGTCCTTAAAACATCCTTTGGCAGCCAAACGCCATTAAGATCTTTAAAACTGCACGTGGTTTTTAAATACGGTTTAATTTCCGAAGCGTAGGTCTCGTGGTCATCCAAGAACAGAAGTACGGAACTGAAGAAGCGAAGGTAGTTGCCACTTGCAACACACATGGTGATTGCTAACCCAAATGTCAATCAAAATTTGCTTTTATAGTTTTTTTACTCCATTTATGTAAATGGGTGGCGATTAGATATGACATAAATAATAATACATAGGGGCCATGCTAACTATGCTTTTTTATTCCGTTGTTATAAAAGTGAATGCTGCTTACCAACATAAACACGTTGCGTACAAGAAAACGATGCTTCTAGGCTTAAAATGCGTCTTCTTGACCGAAGCAGTTCTAATCATGGCATAATCCGACATTGCGTTTGCATGGCGTCAGAAGAGTTTTTTAAAACGTAAGGGTTTTGTTAGCCTGTATTGATTTGCTGAATAGTAATAAAAAATAATTTTATATAAATTTCAAGAAAATCAAATTACAGGACAGAAACAAAAATACGAGAAATGACTTTGACGTCAGAAGAATTTTTCAAAGGAGAATGCGAACTCGCATTGCCTTGGAGGAAATGTGACACAAACATGTGGCAGCTAGTTTTAGGGTGTTGCAAAGAGCCAGTACCCAGTAAGAGCAGGGCAGCAGGGAAGTAGCACATGATTTAACTCCACAGGCTCATAGGGTAGAACTCTCCACATGGGCCCCTCTCCCCCCTAGGAGGGCTTCTTCGGTGTAGAGTTTTTTCTTGGATCTCCAAAACTACATTGTGTGCTGCATAGGTAAAGGGACGTCCCTCATGGCACTGAAGAACATGAAATTTTTCTATGTTGTCGTGATGCACATGGCTACCCTTGAGAAACAGCGCAATAAGTCGATAAACTAACAAATGTTAAATCCTAATAATGTTTTTAGTGATTTGAAATGATGATGGAAAAAACTAGTAGGATGGAAGTATTGGCATCCTTGGCGACAGGACTGGAGGTCCATCTGTCTATGGATTGCGGAGATCTTCATTTGAGCATTGTGATCTGCAGCAGAAGCTTATTATAACAGTTACCAATATGGAAACTTGTCAGTTCGTTAAATCTAAGCTGTGTATGAGTAACCCCGTGTTGAATTTTTTTTGTAAAGCATAGAAAATTGGCATTGGCGATATTGGAAACGAAGAAAATAGAAAATGGCCGAAAGGACCAGCCAAAGAGATGCTGGATATGGAGTCAACGTAGGGAAGGTAGGCCACTACAAAGTTGACTCCGGCGAAGATTATGATGAAATTCATTTCATTCATGTAAAACACTTTTTACTTTCAATATTCACCGAGCTGTTCTCAGGAAGCTTGTTTTTTGATATTTACTTAAGTTACCATCATGCTTTGTGGAGTTACTGATGTGTTTTATAAAATTCAGTAATTATAATAATCATCCAAGTAACCTTACAATTGGTGTATTCTCTCTTAGTTGCAAGTTGAGATTGACTTGCCTTTCAGTAGAAAAATCTCCTTTCCAAGTCAATAACGTACTCCATACTGTCAGGTATTATGTTTGTTTCTCTCTTGAATACGTCAGTTGTACTCTCATCTTTGTGGAAACAAATTAGTCTAGGCAATGCTTGAGATTAAATTCCCGCGTGTCTCAAATCAAATCTAGTGAAAAGAATGCACCTAGGTAGAAAAACTAGAGAAGGTTTAAGGATCACATACCCACATAACACCCCCCTCGGTAAAGTGGCATAATACATCAGTACTTGTGAAATACTGTAATCGACACATCAAGCTGTTTGCAGAAAAACATAAAGTGGAACATTGGGAGGTGAGATTTACATGTTTTGGTTTTTGTTCACATAATTAATTACACTCATGCTTATGTTCAAAACATCATGGTTGGGGATGAATCTTGGTCAGCAAGATCTTATTGGTAAAACCCATAGGTCTTGGCATTTTGTATAATCAGCCTTAATCCTCCGATGGGTGACACAACCATCAGCAGAGCTCCAAGAATAATGCAGATCTGAAAACAGAGAAAACCAGTAAGTAAACCAAGATTCAGTAATAAAATTTATGAAGTAAAAAATTATGATGTATCATGAAAGTGAACATACCCAGTTGGTGATCCAGGACAAGCTGAACTTCCTAGGTTTGTAAATAGCAAGCCACATTATGCAGGGGAGCTGTAGAATGAGATTATGTTATAAAATGCAGCAATTAGTGAGTGATAACCTATCTCGTCCTTTTCATGTGGTTGGAATGGAAATTATTTAGGACCCAATTTAAATAAAGTTCTACAAGAGCTTATTAGCAAGTTTCTCAATAAAAATATAATATGTAGATACAATTTTTAAATGATCCAATCATATAATGTTGAATTTTAAAAAAAAAATATGCATATCATATTTTTATTGAAAAAATTATGGAAAATTCTTAGCAATTGCATCTAAATTTTCTCTAATCATATATACAATTAAGTTAAAACAAAACATTCAGGGACTTACAAAGTAGGTTGTTGGAGCAAAAGCAAATCCTCCAAAAAATCCAAGAAGAGCGCCAAAGAAGGGGAATGTTATTCCCACAAACATTGTGAATGCTGAACCAAACCATTTGTGCTAATGAGAGTCAAATGGATGTGAATTCTATAAAAGGAGCTTGATACAATTAACAGATAATGAAAAGAGAAGAGGGGATTCTTCTGCTCTTACCAACATATGTATTGCGAACAACAAAACGTAGCATTCGGGATGGTTTGAAATGCATTCTCTTTACCATCACAGTTTCAATCATGTCAAAAACTGGCATAGCATATAGCTGCAGACACACCAAGAGAGGCAAGAATCTGAGAAATGATTCAATTATAAAGAAGGATTTTCATAGGGAAAGTATTACTTGCACACCTGGTAGCTTCCTATAACATGGATCACAACAAATAAATTTGCTGTTACTATAAGCCAAGTAGGCTTCTCTAGAGAGATGAGGATATTGTCTGCAATTGCATTGCCAAACATCCAATACCCTATAAGAGCAACAGGGAAGTAGCACAAGGCTACAACTATGTATGCTATGAGCACTCCTTTCCACATTGGTCCCTTTGATGGCTTCTCAGGTGTAGAAGGGATTGTTGCTTGGATCTCCAACACTACGTTGTGTCCAGCGTAGGCAAAAGCAACATCTCCCAAAGCACCGAGGAAATTGAATACTGTTCCTGCTGAAGTGGAGGCTTTGTAGCCATACTGCACATCTGGTTGAACACCCTTGTGGACAGAAGCCGCCCAGGCAATGGTTGAGTAACTGCTCAACAACAAAATCCCAAACATGTTTTAAACTTGAGAACAAGAGGGTAAATGGAATGAGAAGATTGTCTCATGATCCCTCTTATGAAAACCTTAACCAATTTCTGATATCCGTGTCCTCCATTCAAACAATAAGTAATCTTTCCAGCTGAAATTTATTGATAGTTAGAGTTTGTTTTAGCCTCTTGAATTTTGATATAGACACGTTGTAGATTTAACTGGACAAATTCTGACGAATAATTAAAAAAGATAACATAAAAAGGAAGGGAAAAAAAATTGAAATGTCATTTTTCTCATGAAATCCTTCAAGGAGGTATTCTTGGATAGATAATGTTCACTACATCATCTATGACTCATAATTTGCTACACAAGATTGAAAGAATTCCATCACGTTAAAGTTGCTCACATTAAAATTGTATATTTTAGAATAAACTAACAAATTTATCTCTTAATTATATAGTGTTTAGCCTTAGTTTCCAAAATTAATAAATATATTAGTTAGTTATCAAAAATTACAAATTTAAGTATGTCATTTTGATATTTATGAGTTATTTGACAAGAAAACTATAGTACAATAAATTTGTTACTTTCAAATAACTTGTATGCTCATTAATTTAAAATAAAAATTAAATAAGCGTAATAATTCAGTAATCCAACACTCAGTCATACGCATCTCATTTGTCCTTCAATCCTTAAACCATGGTATATACTTCCTTCAAAACAGGTGGTCCAGGCTTTGAATATAAGGAATACCGACAAAGAAAAAGAGAGTCGAAAAAGCCACGAAAGAGACTGGTTGGTTTTACCTGACTCACTAGTTTGACTTACCAATGATGAAACTTCCAAGTTCTTACCTCAAAGACATGACTGCTGCAGCCAGAGAGATGCCAGAGATGGAATTGAAGTTGGGAAGGTGAGCAAGAACGAAGTGAACGGAGGCGAAGATCATGATGAAATAAGAAGTTTTCATTGGTTTGCAATTAGGGCACACAAGGTTATGAACCTTCTGCAGTGACTTCCCTCCGGTGACCATATACACGATGTCCACCCCAACTTCACATATCAGTTGCTGTGGTACCACAATCCACAGACCAAGCTTTTCACCAAAGGCGTGCTGGCCTAACTCATGGTATCTGTCAAACCTTTTCCCTGGCACCATTTCATGCATTTCAACCATTTGCCACAGAGTGTACAAAGTGATTACCCATGATAATATCAGAATAACAACACCAGGACCCCTGTCATTACAGATTATCAAACATAAACTTGTGGATCGCTAGCAGAGGAACACAGTTTGTTATATAAATTAATAAACAGTTTGTTATATTTACTATTTTTGTCTACTAAATTAATTTAAAGATATAATTTAAAGACCAGATCAGGAAAAAGAAAGGATGTGTGTATCTAACTAGTATCTGTTATTCTTGGGTTTAGTTTTTTTGTTTCTTTTTCTTCCATGTTGGTCATAAACTGAGAATTTGAATGAAAGAAATGATAACCTGGATTATGCTACCAGTATTGTAATAGTATGTTTATGGTGAGTATATAGTATATACCATCCAAGATTTGACATGGCGGATGGGAGACTGAGGACACCAGCACCGACCATGGCAGTGACGTTGTGGAAAGTGGAGTACCACCATTTTGCGTTCCTCGAAGAAGTGATGGGGAGCCAATCATCTATTGCCTTCTGCTTCTCTGTTCGTTTGTCTATCTGTCATTTATGCACAAAAAGCTCTCTTGAGTCTGGACCATATTCAACAACAGCAACAACAAGAAGAAGATAGAAATAAGCAAAACAAACACATGAAGTGCTTTGTGTGTTTTACCTCAACCGATGGGAGAGAGGCTTTCTCTTCCCCTGCAGCATAAGAACTTAGATTCGCTGCAGGCTCTGTTCCCATGGAGATCAAGTTTGCACCTTTCTTCAAGAGGAGGAGGAATGAGCTGCGAAACAATGAAATGGGAAATATTTAAGTTAGTTGAACTCAACATCAACCTACACTGTCAATGACAACGACTGTAAAGAGAAGTCCGCCAGAATGTTAGCAGAAGGAGAATTTCGCAAGACGGCAATTTGTTTGACATCGTGTAAGTTACATAGAAGACATATGGAACATTACATCGCCATGGTTAAGTGGTTAGAGTGAAATAATATTCATAATGCTAAGGCAAAAATAATATATAATTTGACCAAACCTATAAAATTTAATAGTACATGTTCAGTATTTGAGCAATAAAGATAAGATTAAAATTTTTTATTAAATTATAGGAACTCAATTATAAATTTATAAATAATACTATAAAAACCAATCTGAGTAATATAACCTCAATTAATTGTCTATCCGTTGTCTGCATCTAAGGATTCCATTTTGGCCTTTCATTTCTCTTTCAGCTAAATGAAGGGTTGCTATGTTACTTCATTTATCCAAATATGCATCGTCTAGTCTAGAGGTCTTTGCTGAGTGGCATCCGGCAACTCCATGGCCTCAAGTGCCCTTATCTTAACGTTGGGGAAGTCGTTGCTATATTACTGTTATTATTGGCAGCCACAAGGGGTAACAATAATGGACTGGACATTGGTAATATGATATATTTTTTTATTCTTTATATTATTTTTGTAAAACTTAAACACTTGAAACTTAAATCTTATTTTTGGTTTCATACTTTAACTTATAGTTCTTTAAATAAGGTTAATATTAAGTTTATTTTACTGAATTTAATTATTATATGATCATTATGCATTATAAAATATTAATTATTTATAAAAATATTACATATTAATATAATATTTATTTATTTTAAATTAATAAATAGATGTTTCTGTACTCGTATTTTACATGCTTTAAAAAATTATCTTATGCTATACCGTACCAATGCAACGTAGGGTGTTAGGCAAAAAAGATTGCAAACAGAGATCTGTATTTCTTCCGGAATAGTGCTTATCTTTTTTAGTTCTTATTGTGTAGTTTCTCCTGTTAGATAATAAATCCAAAAGAGTTACATTACTTCACTTTGATGATTAATATGAAAATTGAAAGAAAAAGAAGAATATTACAAATAACACACTTTTAAAACAAAGACAAACCACGCTGCATCCTGGATTTGGAAAGGAACAAACAACAAAAGAGAGGAAGGAGGTTGAGGAATAGTTTCAATCCCTTCCCCTGTTTTCCTTTTTCCCCATCCCATTCCTTTCCAAAAGTTCTTGCAACAGAAACAAATACACTGACAGATTTTTGGAAATTTACTGTAAATTCACAGAAACAAACTCTAGTAGTTTTCCCAGAGCGAACAGAAAGACAATATGTATCCATAATAAAAAGCCACAAATAATTCACCCAAAAAATAAAAATAAAAAACAGCTACAAATATATATATATATATATATATATATATATATAAACAAAATCCCTCTGTAGCCATAGTTTTCTTTTCCATCAACTGGCAACGTATGGATACTTCATGAGCAACCTATTCCGGTCGTCAAGATTTGCAGGAGAACCCTAATAAACGGGGCTGCACTTCACGACCATCAGCTTCATTCGTTTCTATTATTTGCGTGAGACACCTTCCCATCACTCTTTCAGTGGGTGGAAGTTTAAGAGTAAAACTGGTAGGTCTTGGCTTTAATTATGATTGTCCTCAATCCTCCAATAGGTGATAAAATCATTAAGCATAGTCCAAGCACAATGCAGATCTGAAATCAATGGAGCAAGATAACAATCGACTCAAATCGATTAATCAAAGGGGGAATGATTAAAACAAAAGAAGTTAAAATTCTAGCATACCCAGTTAGTCCACCAAGACAAGCCAAATCTCTTTGGTTTGTAGATCGCAAGCCAAATGACGCAAGGGAGCTGAAAGTTCATAGAAAATGAACTGTTAAACCAAATGTTTACAAGGAGATTTTGCTAGATTAAACTTTACAAGCATTCTAGGCTTACAAAGTATGTTGTGGGAGCAAAAGCAAATCCTCCGAAAAATCCCAGGAGACCATCGAAGAATGGGAAGGTGATAGCAATAAACATTGTGAATGCTGCAATGAAAGATGACATATCAATGTACAGTTACACAGATCAAAGCATATCCATTGTAAATGGTATAGAAGTTCCCCAGAGTTTACTTACCCACGTATACATTGCGCACAATAAAACGAAGATAAAAACTAGGTCTGAAATTCAGTTTCTTCACCAGCACAGTTTCAATCATGTCAAACACTGGCATTGCGTAAATCTAGATCAAGAAATACAGAAGAACAATTCGGGTGGTATTAGTTTTAGTTTTTAATGCGGAGAAGTAAGAGTAGATTCCAAGAAAGAAAGCTCTTCAACAAGAATAAGGAATCAGAGAAAATTAACTTCACCTGATAGCTTCCAATAACATGGACAACGACAAACATGTTAGCCATAGCGATAAGCCATGCAGGTTTCTCTAATGTGATGAGAATGTTGCCATCAACCTGATTTCCAAACATCCAATAACCAATAAGGGCAACTGGGAAGTAGCACAAAGCCACAACTATATAGGCAACAATGACTCCTCTCCACATAGGACCCTTGGATGGCTTCTCTGGTGTGGATGGGATTGTTGCTTGGATTTCCAGCACCACGTTGTGTCCAGCATAGGCAAAAGCCACATCGCCAAGGGCATTAAAGAAGTTAAACACATTTCCTGATGTACTATGAGCTCTGTAGCCATAATCAACATTTTTTACAACACCCTTATCTGCAGAAGCTGCCCAGGCAATTGTAGAGTAACTGTATGACAGTGCAAACATCAAACTTTACTAGTGTCGTTCTAGTGGAAGCTGCAAAGATAAAAGAAGGGACATAGATGTACCTCAAGGACATGACTGCTGCTGCCAAAGATACACCGGTAATGGCGTTGAAGTTGGGGAGGTGGGATAGGAAAAAGTGAGCAGAGGAGAAGATCATAATGAAATAGGTCAATTTCATACTTTTGCAATTGGGACACACGGTGTCGTGGAACTTCTTCAGTGAAGTTCCTCCAGTGACCATGTAGACGATGTTTACCCCAATTTCAACCACAAGTTGCTGAGGCACCACAATGTAGAGGCCTAGCTTTTCACCGAAAGCATACTGACCCAGTTCATGGTATCTGTCAAAACGTTTTCCTGGAACCATTTCATGCATCTCAACCATTTGCCAAAGAGTATAAAGTGTAATGATCCATGAGAGGACTAGTACAGTCACACCAGGACCCCTGCAGAAAAACATTGTAATTGTCAAATCGACAAACCTTTGGTATACAAAAATGTTGCTTGAATTTATGCAGGAATTTTTTTTGCTGGGTGATAATGGGACTAGAACATGTTAAAAAAATTACAAATTAATCGAGCTAAAATGCAATTTGGGTTTGAACGATCATACCATCCAAGCTCGGACATGGCATGAGGCAGACTGAGCACACCAGCTCCAACCATGGCAGTAACATTGTGAAAAGCTGAGTACCACCATTTTGCATTCCTTGAGGAAGTAATTGGAAGCCAATCATCTATTGCCTTCTGCCTCGCTGATGTTTCATCAATCTGTTTGATTCACATAAACGAATAAATGGACACCTAATTCAATTTATTCACAAGAACAAAGATACAAATAGATAGATAAGCAATGAATCAGAAAAGTCCAATTTTGGGGGCAATTAAAAACTGAAAAAGGGTGAATTTGGAATCTTATGCGGGTTGGCTTTTCGTGGGGCATCCAAAGTAATTTTTGGGTGTGATTGGGGGTGTTTTCGCTTTACATGCGTGTCCAATGATTCATCTTATCAAAAGCGAAAAACGCACTCTGGGAATCCCAAACTTTTCGGAGGTACAATGCAAAAGCAAAGGCTATCATTAGCTTGCAAAGTGCTTATCTTTATGTCGGAGCACGACAGGTATGACTTTTTGGGTTCTCCTCATGACCCACGGCGCTTGATTAGGGGCCATTACGATTTTTTTTTTCTTAAAAAATTATGAATGATTCAGACAGAAACTGCTTTAAAAAATACATTCGTTTTAACCGAAAATTACATTAAAAACGTTAATTAAACCTCATCCAAACATCATCTAGCTATAAAATTACATTAAATAGGTTACCTCTTTGTAAACTTTCCGCCCTTCATAAAACAGAATTTGAATCAGGTCTTTCCATGTTTTCCAGAAGTAATGATAATAATTCGTGGATTTTGACTATTATAAACCTCACGTCATTGGTAGATGACGCTTTATAGATATAACTTCAAAGGTGAGGAGATTCTCACTCCACTGGCTAATAGAAAAATACAGAAGCGAAGGAGGGTTGTGTAACTAGGAGAAAAATAATGGCATTGCGTACCTTCCAAGGGAATTACAATAATACCCATCACCTTCTTTGCTCTAGCTTTCTACTTTCTAGGATTGAACACACTATACAAAAAAATACACGTTTACCCTAGTAACTTTTTCTAATACTTGCTAATCGATTACCGCGGTTGCTTATTAGTATACCAAGTGATGGCAAGATTACAAGTCAAATAATGGCGAGGTCGTGATACATTCAAAGAGGGAAATTATTTTAAATATATATATATATAGTTTAGCTGTATATAAACTACCAATTTTACCATCCAAAAGTATTAAAAAAGTAAAAAAGTAAATAAATATAAATGATTGATATGTATATATATATATATATATATATATATATAAACTAAACAAGCGTATTTGACGTATCACGTTATCTTATTAAATGAGTAAATTATGTATCCTCAAAAAGTCCTAGTGGACTGATTGATACGGGATTGATTTAAGTGTGAGAAAATAATTAATATCGGGGCCACACATAATTTTTTTTCAAACCTGGATTCAGAATAACATTTTGGTCAAACACTGGGGGAAGGCAAGTCGTGGGTTCTGTGGCTGTCTTCATATTATATTTTTGTTTTTCAGGAATATATATCTTAAGATCTATTTTGGTGTGGTACTAATCTAATTTAAAATTTGAGATTATTCCATCTTTTTCCACAAAAAAAAACTATTCAAAGACCTTGAACATCTAAAATTGTAAGGTCCTCCAATGGTTAGGTTGAAGCGTACTACAAAGAACAACCCTTAGCCACTCCAATCTAGAAAAATCAGACAACTTGCTGTGGGAGGATTGAATTCCACTGGATACTGTAGGATTATACCATCTCCTCACCCGTATCACGTGAGTGTACTACATTTTAGCCAACAAAAAAGTCCTTACTTCATAATATCGCCAGATTCAAGGAATGGTAGGCAATTTCCCAGGCAAGAGGTCGTTGAACAAGGAAGATCAAAAAGCAATATGGATCCTCCCCCTTAGTGTACCATTTTGTTTAGGGAGCAACATGAAGTAAAAATGTATATGTAATTGTTTTATCTCTTTTCACTCAAATTTTTTTTCTTTATCTAACAATATGATAAAAAATGGATTGAGATTCGAAAAAAAAAAAAGAACAAATGGTTCATCGTGAATCACGGAGTGAAAATAGTTGATAAACGTGATTCTCCCAAAAAAGATATTAAAAGTAAAATGATCAAAACAAATTATCATCTTTCGTCTTTCATCATAAAAATTAAAAAATATTTGCAAAAACTAAAACAGATCATAAAAAACCAGAAGCAAACTAAACAACTATGGTAATCAAGTCAAATGAATACATAGTGGTAAACTATGAGCAAGAGGATGGATATAGTTTTGACGCAGGGACTTAGAAGGACTTACACTGTTATTGCGAGCATAAGAGTCGCCGTTTGGTGCTTGAGTTCCCATGACTTGAGAGAAGAAAAGGACGAAAGAGCGAAGGAGATATGAGAGCTCCGGCAAATCTGAGATTTCAAAAGATGACCAAGTATGCCTCTTATATAACAAACGAACAACGAAACAGGAAGGAAAGAGAGAAGTAGTTGATGTGTGACGTTTAATGTTTGACTTTTTTTGGTGCCAAACTGCAATCCAATCGGTACACATAATTTAATTTAATTAAAAAATCCAACAATAACTTTTTAATCAAGTAATCATCTTATAAAGAATTCAGGTTCAGACCATCATAAAATTTCTGTTTATGTTAAACTTTGATATAAATCATTTTTCACAATCAATTCCAAAAAAAAAAGAAGAGTATTATGTTAAGTAATTGGTAGTCAACGTAAAACTTTATTAAATTTTTATGACATAAATTATCAATATATTAAAAGTAATATTAAATCGTTGCCCGGAAGTAATACGTTGTATAGCTTGAATACAGTGACAAATGAGCAAAAGTTGTTGTATTAACACTTGAGTGTAGTGAAAAATAAACAAAGATTTTTACATTTTCGTGAACAAATGTGGGTAAAGAATTTAATTCACAAAAGTAGCATTCGTTTTAGAATTTAAAATATAGATACATTTACGGCTAAGTCAATAGAAATAGTAAATACTATGATTAGGAAGAGAATTAATTTTATATGCCTACAAAAAACTAAATGAGTAAGAGAAAAAACGAAAGAATTAAATACCTCAATTTTTAAACTACAGTATACTGACAAGGCTAAATCTAAAAATGGAATAGATATAATTGTAGATAAATTTTGAAAAAATGTTGTGATTGATGTAAAGAGATTAGGAGATAGAATCATTACATTAAAATTTGTAATAGAAAGGGAATCTTTTGATATCATTAGTGTTTACGCACCACGAGTAAGGTTAGAAAAATATCACAAGGTAAAATTTTGAGAGGATATAAAATGTTTAATTCAGGAAATACCATTAAAAAAAAGATTTTTTTAGAAGGGGATCTTAATGATCATGTTGGGAATGCATCTAGAGGCTACGAAGATACGCATGGAGGACATGGGTTAAGAAAAGCAAATGCAAAGGGTAAAATTATTTTAGACTTCTCATTAATGTTCAATCTCGTAATAGCTAACACTTGTTTTGAGAAGCATAAGAAGCATCTTATCACATATAAAAGTGAAGGGGCATCCTCTCAAATTGATTTCTTTCTTATAAGAAAATTAGATAGACAACTTTGTATGGATTACAAAGTTATACCTGGAGAGGATTTGACTACTCAGTATAGAATCTTAGTTATTGATGTCCGAGTTACGGTGAGAGTAAAGAGTAAAAGTCAAGATAAGGTGTTAATGATTAAGTGATAGTAATTGAAGGGAGATAAAGAAAAGAGCTTATAAAACAAAATTTGGAAGAAGGATCTTAGGAAGTAAAAGAAAGTGCTAATGATTTGTGAGATGAGATGGCTAAAAAGATTAGAAAGGTGACAAATAAGACACTTGGTGAATCAAAAGGCTTTGGATATAGAGATAAAAAATCTTGATGGTGGGATGCAAGTGTATAAGATAAGATTAAAGTTAAAATAGAGTGTTACAAAGTGTGATATTTGTTTAAGAGTGATGAAAATTGAGAAAACATATAAGATAGTTAAAAAAGATACTAAAAAGGCAGGGAGCGAAGTAAGAGTTAAGATATTTGATGAGTTATATCAATCCTTAGGTATTAAAGTTAAAGAGAAAAATATCTACAAGCTAACTAAAAGTCAAGAAAGAAAGATAAGAGACATGAATCAAGTGAAATGCATTAAGTATGAAGAAGGAAAAATCTTGATCACAAAGCAAGATATTAGAGAACGGTGGAAGGGTTATTTTTATAAACTATTTAATGAAGGACACGAGATTTTATTGCATTCAGATAGGCTAAATACTAAAGCAAAAGGCTAAATACTAAAGCAAAGGATTAAAATTATATTTTTTATCGTAGGATTCGAGAGTCAGAAATAAAAGAAGTATTAAAACAAATGAAGAATGACAGAGTAATTAGACCAGATAATATACCCATTGAAGTATGGGAATGTTTAGGTATAAAAAGTATAAGTTGGTTCATAAAATTATTTAATGAAATTATGAGGTTTAAGAAAATTTTGGATAAGTGGATGAGAAGTATTTTAGTTCCTATTTATAAGAACAAGAAGGATATACAAAACTATATAAATTATAAAGAAATTAAGCTCATAAGTCACACAATGAAATTATAAGAGATGGTAGTTGAGCGAAACTTAAGACAAGAGACTCAAATTATTAAAAATCAATTTAATTTTATACCAGGAAAGTCGACCATAGAAGCGATATATTTGTTACAAAAATTGATTGAGAGATATCGAGAGAATCAGAAAGATTTACATATGGTGTTTATCGATTTGGAGAAGGCATATGATAAGGTGTAAATAAAGGTTTTATAGAAGGCTCTAAAGAAAAAAAGAGTTCGTATGACTTATATTTGAACAATTCATGATATGTATGATGATGTTACAACTAGTATTATAACAAAATGTGGACTTATAGAAGATGTTTTGATAACTATTGGTTTATATCAGGGGTCAATTTTGAATGCTTATTTTTTTACTTTAGTTTTAGATGTGATTATTGAACATATCCAAGAGTCTGTGTCATAATATATATTTTTTGCAGATGATATAGTCATGGTTGAAGAATTAAGAGAGAAAATGAATGAGAAGTTGGAGATGTGAAAACTAGTTTTCTAAGTACACAGATTTTATTTAAGTAGAAGTAAAACAAAATATTTAGAATGTAAGTTTAATAAGAGAAATACTAGTTTTAGTGCAGAAATGAAAAGTAGAGAGCATACCATATTTCAAATTACACGATTTTAATATCTTAGATCTATTATACAACATGATAGAGAAATAGAAGAAGATGTAAACATAAGATTCAAGCAGAGCGGATAAAATGAAGGAGTGCTTCGAGTATTATTTGTGATAAAAGAGTGCTACTCAAATTTAAAGGTAAATTTTATCGCACAACTATTAGGACTGTAATATTGTATAGAATTGAGTGGGCTATAAAAAGTCAACAAAAAAATAAACTCAATGTTGCAGAGATGAGAATATTGCATTAGATGAATGAACACACCAAACATGATAAAATTAGAAATGAATGCATTAGAGAAAAAGTGGAGGGCACACTTGTTGTGAAAAAAGATTGTAGAATCATGACTTACATAGTTTGAATATGTGTGAATGAGACTCATAGAAACTCTAATTAGAAAAGTAAATCAGATGGAGAGTAGTCCAATAATTAGAGATAAAAAGAGACAAAACAAAAATTATAGGAAAAACTATTAAAAAAATTTAAATTTAAATGATTTGTCTAAAAATATGATTTATGATAGGACTTTATAGTATCAATTGGTCTATATAGCTAACCTCACTTGGTGAGAAAAAAATTTGTTGTTGTTGTTGTAATATATTCAAATTTTTTTGAATAAAATACTGCATTAATTTTTTATTTAATTTTAAAATGTTTAATTAAAATATATTTTATTTACATAATCTATATTTTTATTAAAATATTATTTTATATTTTTTAATAAAAAGATATTCTAATTAAAAAATTTAAAAATAAATTAAAAATATATTTTAAAACTGAAAAACTTTTGCTTACTTTTAATTTTTTTTTTGGGATGGATCCTTTCAATTTTTCCCTTACCAAATACTCTAAGAAAGCCCTTTCCCTTTAGTTTTTAGTTTACTTCCTAAACCCTATTAACCCTTCCCTTTTAACTTCCTAAACCGCGTTAGTTCATTTGGAACTTCAATTAATATGGAATTTTCTATATTCAAAAAAATTCATAACCATACAAGTTCAAAGTGCCATAGTATTTGATTTTTTTTCTGAACTTTTATATAAATTTGTTGTACAAATTTATTTTTTGGTTTTTTAAAATCTAAACTCCCGCTATTAATATTTTTGCTATCAAAATTAGTTGAATAGGATATATAATAAGTTGCCCATTGATTAGGACTTTACCTTATCCATTAGAAAAGTAACTATTTATTTATTTTAGTGTTTAATAATTTACTTATCATTTGAAAATTTTATATTATTATTTTATCATTTTTAAATTTATAATCAAATAATGAGCATAATAGAAGATTTAACTAAGAATCATCAATAAAACATTTATCATAATTTAAACCGAAAACACGGTTCCTATCACTGGCATTTTTGCTCTTAAGATTAGTTGAATTGGATGTATAATTAGCTACAAACTAATCATAATTTTACCTTAATTATTCATTAGAGGAGTGTCCATATATTTAGTTTAAAATTCAACGATGCAATTATTATTTAAAATTTTTATATTATTAATTAAGATTTATAAATTTATAACCAAAAATGGTGAGCGTAATATAAGATTTAACTAAAATTATCAATAAAACATTAGAAAAGGAATATATAATTATCTTGATACTAAGTATTTATATTTGAGTATCATTAAAATTTCTTATTTATATTGACTTTTATTAGAAATTAATGTTAAATTATTTTAACATTTTGATTATTTTTTTCTTTCCCTCTCTTCCTATTCTATATAACCGAATCAGTGAAGAGTAATTTCATATACAAATGGTCATATCTCTCGTAAAAAGAAAAATACATGTACACATATTATTTATGAGCAAAATGCTATTTTAATTTTTTCAAATAAAATTATTATTAATAGTATCTTTTATTAATTTATTATAAATAAAATCAACAGATATGATAACATGTAACATATATATTTGATAAATTATAAATTGAAAAAGTTAATTTTATAAAAGATCAAATTAAGAAATACTTTATATATAAAAGATTAAATTAAAAGGATAATTATATGAAAGAGTAAATTAAAAAAATTTATCTGTAAAAAACCAAAATAAAACTTTAATCTATTATTTATTTTAAGTGAACCCCAACTTTTAATGATGCTTAATAAATAAAAACGACTCAAAACATGTGAAAAGATGACAAAATTCGGAGAGACTCCTAAGAAAAGAGGCAGCAATAATCTGTGATTTCAGAGAAATCTTCCAAAATCCAAACTAGGGAAACTGACAGTCAAAAATTAAATGCAGTCATCAATAATTAAATCTAAATGATATAAGGGGAAAAACCAAGGGAAAAAAGAAGAAGAAGAAAACCAAAAAAATTGGACGCGTTTTTCCCTATTTGAAAGCGCAGCTTCATATGCAGACCCTGCATTATATTTTATAGGCAATAGTGACCGAAATTGACAGTTTTAACTCATAAGGGAAACACAAAGCCACAGTGGAAATTTCCCACAGAATCCACTCATAGCATTGCACCAAACAGCAACTTTGATCGCTATTCGCTTTGGATTGTGCGTGTTCCCCTCTCCCCCTCTTTCTCTCTTTCTCATATTACACAGTATGGAGCTGCACAACAAAAAAGTCATTGGTGCTAAACTAGGGTTAGTTTTAGTGACTAAGCCTAAAGCATCAGTTTCTGTCAATGACTCAATCTTTCCGTGAGGTGGAGGGCATCATGGCCTTTCCACCTTATTCTACATTGCACTTCTCATGCTTTATTTTCCCGTCCAAATCCATATAATATTTTGCAATGAAGTAAAGTGGCCTATTTTATATTTTGCCTTTTAAAAAAATTAGGCTAAAATGTAAAATATTCTCTTTAATTTTGGGGTTATGCAATTTATTCTTTCTATCTTAAAAGTTTATTATAACTGTCCTGATTTCTAGTGTTATGCAATATAATTCTTTCATTAATTTTAGACCAAAACTTTAATTTCACTTGTCTATATAAGTTGAAAAAGATTAAATCGGCAAAAAATATAATCAATGTCTCTTTCCAAGTGAGAAACAAAGGCCTTTTTATTGTTAAAAAGAAAAAGAAAAAATGACCCAAAAAAAACTCCTTATTTACTTATTGGGGTGCTAGGTCAAATATATATATTTTTTCTATTTATTTAGCCTCTTTCAACCTATATAGATATGAGTTTGGCTAAAAAAAAAACTATATAAATATGTGGTGTTAAGATTTTGGACCAAAAAAATTAATGGAAAAGTTATATTAACAAAACTAAAGGTATATATGAGTTTTAATTAAACCAAAATTCATATTAAAAACTAAATTTACAACTGGTATTTTCTAAAAATATTATTTATATTATTTTAAGTTATTATTAAATTTTTTTTGGTAATATCAAAAAGATTAGACTATAATTTTAAAAAGTATAAATAGTAATTTTTGAAAGTTTCAATAATAATTTTTCTTTTTGATCATTCAAAGAAATTTTGATTTTAAAATCCTTTAATAAATTTTACCAAAATTATAATTTTTAGGTGAAATCTTCTCTAAATTATATAACTTCTTAAATTAAACGAGTTTTTTTTCATTTTGATTACGAAAATATAACACATGCAAAAATATTTTTAAAAAATCGAATCATATAATATTAAAGTTATAAAAAAATAACTTATTGTATTTTTATTACAAACTTTAATAACGAAAATATTAAAATAATTTATAAGTTGTCTTCTTGTGGGATCCGACCCAGGTGGTCTGAATCTTCCCTTCCGACATATCAATTCTGCATTGCCTTTGCCATGCATCATTCCAGTCCAAATACATATTATAATATATAATTAGTGCTTTTGTCTTTTCTGCTCTCGGGGATCATGAAGAATACTTTGAATCATTGTAACAGCGGCTAAAAATGTTTGTTAATTTCTTTTACGAGAAAAAGAAGAAAGTTTAGGATTAAATGGAGTAATTAATGACTCTGCGGCAACGCCAAAACATCTATGAGCATTATTGCGGTGGCCTTAATTTTATTGTTTGCATACGCCGAACGATTTCTTCCACCATTGTCTGATCCTTATAATGAAATTCATTTCCAACATATGATTTTGACTACATTTCTTTGCCTACTAGTAAGTTTGAAGTGCAGGTCAATTCTTTCGGTTTGGGATATGGTTTCTTGTCTGATTAATAATTCTATATGTTCATTATTTTTCTTTTCCGGGAACAAAATATGATCCAATAATTTTTTTTTTCAAATTGTTTAATCGGAATTTATAGGAATATAATATTGTATATCACATTTTTTTCTTTTGGAAAGTATATAATTATTTATCTTTATAACAAGAAAGTCAATGTTATTGTTTTTATTGATGAAAAAAATCTTTTATTTGCTACCACATTGCAAATTCCCACCCCAAAAAAAATAAAAATAAAAATAAAAAATTCCTTTTAAAAAAATGTAAAAACAACCTTATATATATATTGCTCGAGGAAGATTAAAATTACGGCCATATTCAAAAAAACAAAATCTGATAAGCTCATGTGAAACCTTAGGACGAGGAGATCAAAACATCCAATTAACTATTCTAATGTTTAATTAAGAATATCAAACATCTTTTTGCCAAATGCATTGTACTATGATATAATCATCATCTGAGTATTATTTTTTGTCGCATGGAATTTTTTATTTAAATTTTCGAGGGAATATCACCCTATAGGATGTGATTGCCTGGTACCTTCACCCAAGAAAACCCAAATGCTAAATTCTTTAGAGTATTTTCAACGCAAGATAGCTTTCATTTACTGCAATTTTTTTGTGAATAAAATTTTTGCAATTTGTTTGTATATATTATTGTTTGGAGACATTGATTGTCCCTTAAAAAACGTTAAGCACCAATGACTTTGTCCTATTAAAATGTAAATATCTGCAGAATTCAGTAAGAACTAAGAAGGCTCATCTAATTCATTGCTGTATAGAAAAAGCTAAAAATGTTACTTTAGCATACAATATGAAATTTAGGTTTTTGTCCCAAAAATGGGGGTGACTGTTATTTTTGTTTTAAATATTAAGAAAAAATTACAATTAAAGACCATAATACCAAATCATTTATTTTGAAGGATCTTATATTTCATCAAAATTATTTAAAAAAAAACTCAAGAATCTAAAATTTTGAATGTAATAATATAGATGTTCTTATATATTCCTATTCTCAAGATCACGTGTGATGATATAATTTCAAGTGAGTACACAAGATGACATGTTATACACAATGAAGGAAATGATATATTCACAAAGAACAAAGGCACTTTGTTGACATTGAGAATTTTCAATCCTCTTCTATATAGGAGGGATCATATAGGAAAAAGAGTAATTAAGTAAGTGGAGTCCACATAGCACTCTTTCTTTTATACAGAAAAGAATTCACATTAGAAACTAATAAGAATGAAGAGAATAAAATATCTATTACCATAGTCACAATGTTATTAAGGGTATTTTTGTCCTAATATTTTAAATTAGGTTATTGGGTCATTTAAAATAACTTTAAAATAAAAAGTCCTTTAGAGTATTTTGTTTCATGATCCTCAATAATAATTTTTTTAGATTTAGTTTGTGTTAATTTCTTTTTTTTGTGTTTACCAAAAAAAATTTTAATGTCAATATCCTAATATATATGCTAAATTTCTTAATTAGATTAATGGATAATGGTAACATATTGTTACACACAAATTGTTATACAGCATAAATATACACTGTTTACATAGATATTACACTATTTAATCCTAGCCTTTGAACGATGTTGTTTCTAACATTCTGTTATTGAGCAAACACTCATTTTTCAAGTTGAAAATCAAAGTTGATAAAGTCTCTAATTTAGTATTTAGGCTTTGGCTTGCGTAGGTATAATAACACATGATTAATTTTTGTTAGTTCAATTGAGTTAGCATTTAGGATTGAGAATTTTGACAAACTTAATTATGAGACACAATTGATATAAATAAAAAAATTTATAATGAAATTAAAAATGACTCCAAACTTTTAGAACCAAACAGATATTTTTGCCTAAAATTTACATGTGTTGCACTTGCTTCTTGTAAAAGGATACTAAATTATTCTCTCTATATTTTTTATTTTATACTTTGTCTATTAATTTCGCCGTAACCTCCTTCTAACCAAAATAAACAATATGCTCTTCAACTCCATTAATCTATAGATTTAAATATTCCCAAGTGACCTGGATTTGCAAGGCGAGAGTCTCATGCCATTGAAAAAACAAAAAAGCTGGAATATAACTCAGATAATAAATGCACAGATCATCTTTCAGAGTATGGTGTCCAAAGGGATCGGAGGTCTTGTAATAAGAGGGCTGACTAATATATATATCTGGGGCAGTTTGAAGCATATAACGGTAAAATATTTATGAATAATTGAGTTCCCAGTCTACTATATTCTTATACAGCTTAAAGGATATATAATATATTGTGATTGAAGGGTCTCATCTACGACTAGGTCAAATTTTGAAGATGCATTGCGTGAAACGCAACAGATTCCGTAGTCCAAAGCAGTTTCACTCACTTATTAGAGAATTATTGCAAGGAATTAACCAAAAATTTTCCATTTTTTTTGCGTATTTTAAGCATATGCATACATTGACCAAACTCTTGATATTCATACAAAATAAAATTCAAATATTTACAGTTGCAAAGAAAGTTCGTTATCTATCATTGTGTCAGTATTTAGTACTATCTACGTGTAACCCATCTCAAAGCCCTATCCATTAAATATAAGCCATTAATTGTCAACTGCTTCATCAATTTGAACTATAGCGATATATATTAATAAGAAATTATCTAGCTAACGCGTTCAGTTACATTTCTTTTGAAAGAAATATTAAAAAAAAAGGGTATTTGTTTAGCATTTTCATTAGTGGCCATGTGAAAGTGAGTTTTGGCCTTTTTCTCCGCCATTTATATAGTCAGTCAAGCTAGGAATGTTGGGCACGTATAGCCAATTGTTTAATTCAGTATTTGGCGAACATGCATTGAAATGGAGCCAAATGGAAACTTGACAGGCCGATGCATCTTTAAGTGTTCTTCTTGTGAAAGCATAATAAATTTCCACCCATGGCCATCACGAGAGGGGGAAAAGGAAAAAACAAGTTGTTGCCAGGAAAGTATTGTTACATGCATATAAAGGAATGTATATGAATATGTTATATAGGTTTTTTTTTAAAAAAATAAATAATATTTTGGTAGTGTGTCAAAAAAGATTAAGTTTCTTTTGGAGTGGTTTTAAGTGTATATCTTTTACATCAGCTTGGTGCATTTTTTCAAAAAATAAACTTTTTTAAATGCTGACTCTAAAATCAATATATATATAATCCCGTGGATGGTACTGTTCATTATCACTGTTCACGTCCTTTTTTGGCCTTTTTCTGCTATCGTGGGGCCCGCGTTTTAACATCTTTTTTTAGTATGGAGCCCACGGGAATTTTGTAATCCGCCTGCAAGATGCAGGGGTAGCTCCTAGTTATAAATATTTACTTGCAGGGGTAGCTCCTAGTTATAAATATTTAGTTACATTCTTATAAGAGTTTCCCGCATGATCTTTACAAATAAATTAACATTGAATCCCTCTTTTCTAGAATAATAAAAAAAAAAGTGCTCTTTATTATATTAATTTTCATCTCCTCGTCGTGTACATGTTGTAAATTCCAAATGTGTAAAAAGGACTATATATGGTGAAGCATTGTTTTTCTTTCCCCCAAAGAAGAAAAACCCAAAAAAAAAAAAAAGAGGCAATTGCATATCACCAACAACCTCCTGTCCCACCCAAATACGACAGGAACAGTGCGAAAATATCATCGTCCATATACTAAGAGATGACATGAAAAAAGGTGAAATTCCACCAAAGAACGCAGCGAAAAGAAAGAAGGGGTGGATCCATTCATGAATATTCAGCCATTTCCAAATGTTTCGCAAGTTGACATGTCAATTACATCTTTTACGTACAACACTCATATTGATCAAATCCCTGAGCTACCCAAGTTTGATTTCACATTCAAACAAAATAAGCTACTAAGGTTGACCTTTCCTGGCAGACCCACGACACGACACGCCCACACTTCTCTCTCTAGTAGGATTTTTTAAATGATACAAAAAAATTTTAAATAATATATAGATTTAAAAAACCTTTTAGTTGACCATTGACCTAAGCTTTCGCAACCTTCTCTCTCAATTGATTTGCAAGAATCTAATTTTGGCTTTGAATAGTTTTAAATGAATTTGAGTTGTAGGCGTTCAAAACTTCCAAGTTGCCTTCCTAGCTTAGCGTGTCTTACATTGGATCTTTTTTGCATATTCTTTGTCAAGGTCCACTATATATAGTGTGAACAATAACTTTTTGTGGGCCGAAAGACAAATAATTGAATAAATAGGGCCTAATTCAAGATTCTATCTCAACATATAAAATAACAGGTCTATAATACATACACGTAAAAGTCAATCCAACCGGCCACCCACTCGCTGCCAGATATGTGTAAAATGGATCAACACTCATCTGGGGAAAGCGTGCGACAATTCAATGGTTACAGCAACGAAAGTTCCCCAAAATATCATGGAAGTCGACGAAGACTACATAGTCTTAGTCAACACTCGACACAAAAAGGCAAAATTTCCTTGTTTAATTTTGCCAACTTGAATACGTCATTCACACTTCCCCTCTTTCGGCGCATTTTCTTTTCATTTTTCTTTCTTTACTTTTAGTCTTTTTAGTTTGCATTGAATTCAAAATTTTACTTTGAAAACACACACACACACACACATATATTAATTTTAGTCTTTCAAAAATAATTATTTTATTTTAATTATTTAAAGGTATTTTGAATTTCATATCATTTATGTTAATATATAATTAATAACTTGTAAGATTTAATGTGATTATTAAGTCTTTAAATATCAATGAAATATGGTATGATTTTAAGTAGTCTCAATATTATATTATTTTTTATCATGTCATGATATGTTTCAATAACAAGAGCCTGTTTGGTTAAGTAAAGAAAAAGAAAATATAAATTTTAAGTAATATTTATTATATTTTTATAATTATTAATTAATAGTATTTATCCTTTTTTATAACTTTTTTAAAATAAAAATATAAGAGTCATTTTCTAGTTATAAAATTATATTTGTTCTTTTTATTTTTATTTTTATTCCTAATTTTTTTGTGTACCAACCAATACCAACTAAATTTTTAATAATTATATTAACATGCCAATCATGTTATATTGACTATTGAATTTATATGGACGAAATAGTTTTCAAAAAACTAAAATGAGAAACAAAAATTTTGAAAAACTAAATTAAAATAAAATATTTGTTCAAAAATCGAAATGCTAATTCTTTCGTTTTTAAAAAAATAAAAAGAATAAAAATAAACAGGTACTGTGCCAATGAGGTTGGACTTATATTAATATTGGAGCCAAAAGATTTGAGTTTAAACATTAATCAAAATTAAATTAAAAAAAAAAAGTTACAATTAGTCAACTATAGATAACAACTTACCATTCACCGCTTCCCAA
Source organism: Erythrophleum ivorense (assembly GCA_026724425.1). Lineage (NCBI taxonomy): Eukaryota > Viridiplantae > Streptophyta > Magnoliopsida > Fabales > Fabaceae > Erythrophleum > Erythrophleum ivorense. The sequence goes on along the minus strand of JAIUCV010001565.1, from coordinate 17,921 downwards.
ACTAAACGCATGCATATATTATAGTTGATTTAAATGCAACTTTTTAAGTATTTATAATTAAATTATTCAATACAAATATGTTATATTACTTTTAAAAAAATTAATGATATAAATTATAAAAAATTAACATATTGTATTTTCATGAAAGACTCTTGCAACTATATTTATATTTAGTTTCCATTTGAAAAGTGTCATATGTGTTGAAGCATATGCCCTTTAAGTATATTGGTTGAACCATCATTTGGCGCATAGGAAGGATGTATTCCTAAACTAGGATTAGCAGAAATTTAAGGTAAAGGTGGCGTTATTTTTGTCTGATTATGGTCCCCAACCACAATCAGTTCTCTTCAGCGAAGTAAAGCTAGCAGTCTAACATATATATAATCGACACCACTTCTGGGTATTTAATTCAACGGAAATCTAAGAGAAAACCACTGGCCAAGCTTCATGCCACGAAGCTTCAATTATACATGAACTAAGTAGCTAGCAGCCAAGAAATTAGGTACAATAATTTCAACTGGAGGGTTGCTTAAACTTGGAAGTCTTGTCCTACGGATCTTTGTGAATGGCTTCATCCTGCTGATGTTAATTGTAAGGAATTTTGAACACGGTTTCTTGAAATTTCCATTTATAAAACAAACAAATTTTGATATACAATTTTCCAGTTCCCGGAGTGTTTTGCGGGGTATGACATTATGTGCTGGAAAATCACATATATGTTATAAAAGTGGCAAACTGTGATGTCACAAGCTGGTGATTAATTGTCCAACCACAAATCTAACGACAATATAATATAATATATATACTTTGAATTTTTGTTCGGATTTACTATATGTATACATTTAATAAGCGAGATGACTATATATAGACTAAAACCTTTTTTGCTGGGGTTTATTCCGATTAAGTGAGGTTTTTCAATCTTTCTGCAGTAGGTCTGGCTTTATTTCACTTAATATTTAATTGGTTTTGAAAAAATTTAAGATGGGGAGGTTTTTTTTCTTTTTTTTTAAGATGAGGGGTTGAAGACTTGGAGGAGTTGACGATGATTTTGAAGCGAAGGCGTTGGGCCACTGGGCTTCTGAGATCCGTTGTCCACGTCGTTGAGGTTTGGTTTGTGCTTTGGCGTTTCCTCATATCTCTTTTATTTCTCTCTTTAACGCCCAATTTCTGACTGACTAAGACTAATTAAAAATTTCCTTACTGGTGAAGCAGGTGAAGAGAGGTGAAAGTTGATTTATGTTGTCAAGTTAAATTCTTTGTGTGTTTATTAACATGTTCTTTAATAAAACTATAATATGTAAAGATCTTTTCTTTTTTCTATAATATATAATTATGTAGTATTAAATTATAATATAATCTAATGAACCTGTTATTCTTTATTTTATATAGAGATTTTACATTAAACAAGCAGTTTTATTAAATATAATTTTAACATAAATATAGATCCCATTGCTTATTCTTTTCTCTCTCTTATTATATACTGTGTAGTAGAAAGAAGATTCGGGGCCACGTTTTCTTTTGTCATATATTATTAAATTTTAGTTTTATTTTATTTATGAGTTTCTCCAATTTCCATCCTTATTAAGCACAACGGCACAAGTACATCCGACTAGATATTTGCTTCGTTTTTCTATTCTTTTACTTAACTTTCATTTATTCACTTAATGAGTAGTAGGCCATTCATCTTATAAAGAGTACAGTTGTAGATCCCAAATACGTATTATGAGTGCATGAACTATGCTAATTCTCACACAATTGTGCACCAAAATTCCCCAGTCTGTTGCTAAAATGCCAATAAGATATGAAGCACAATTTAACACAGCATACTTATCATTAACAAGTGGAGTTGCAGATGACCTAAACATAAACCAACAAAATATAAAAACTTATATTACATCTAAGGAACCTACTACTCTTTAGCATGTAAGTTTTACATTAAGCAAGCAGCTTTTATCCCTTGTGCCATCTCAGACTGGTAAGGAACTAGCTATAATCACATTTCTCATCCAATTATGCCACTGAAATAACATGATTCTTAAAATCCTGGCTTTCCTGCTGTCTGCTGCTACCTGGATTTTTCACATTAAGTCCCGCTGCACCAAAACAGAAGTAATGCCCTCTCAACCTTTGACTCACAGAGGCTCTCTTTATCACATTTGGCGATTCATCATCATCAGGTGCTTGATTCGAGCAAGACGGTCCAGCAATATCATTCTCAATGTAAACCCCCTTTTGCTTGTCCCATGATCTGGGCGAAGAAATTGATGATTTTGAGAATGAACTCGAGCGAGACCTGCCCGAAACCTTCACTTGTGGCACCGACTGCATCACTCCATGCACTACCCCTGAAGCAAACTTCTTCTTTGCATTTGGACTTGACTGGTGACTCCTCACAGACAGAGTTCTTTTGTTGTTAGGAAGTGAGGATGGCCTAGAAAATCTTTCTCTTAGTGGGGTTGGAGTCTCATCACTGAATCCCTCAGCCTTTTTCTCCTTCACGCGAGACCACTGAAGGACTCTCTTCAATCTTGCTGTCGCGTAGTTCACAGAACTAGGCCTTTTGCTGGCGGTTGAGCTACGGTGGTTCTCGGTGTTGGAGTCATATAGATTGTGTTCTGATGAAGATGGACTCATTCCTGCATTTCCTTGATCAGCAAAAGCATGTGAAACATTATTCTCAATGCCTGTGTACAAAAATATCTCCGTGTCTGAGATTCTAAAGGACGTCCCAGGGCTGCTTCCACCTTGCAGTTTCAAGTGTGAAGCTATGGCTTTTCTGGAATCATAATCTCTACAGCCAAACATTCCCCCAGCTGAGATCAACTTTCTGATGAGTATGTCTGAGGATGCTGAACTGGGGCTTTGCTTAAGGTAATCAAGTGGGGTCATGCCATCCACATCACAGGCATTCACGTTTATTAAACGAGCTGTCATCAAGAGTTGCACAAGATCAGTGTGGATGTTTCCTATTATGGCCATGTGAAGAGCTGTTCTTCCATCATTGTTCTTGACATTGATGATTTCCTGTGTGTGGAAATTCTTCCCACTAAGTAACTGCTTCAGAAGCGCCACCTGTCGGTCCAATCTTCGGAATGCCGGCGTCTGGAAACCAGACACAGCCTTGTGGAGAAAGGTTTCTCCTACGTTGTTTATTTGAGAAATCAAGGTGGGATATGCAGAGACTAGAGCTTCAACTGCAGCTAATTGGCCCCTATAAGCAGCCACATGCAGAGCAGTGTTGCCCTGATGGTCTGTGGAGTTGATAATGTCGAAAGTTGATGTTAGATATTTAATTACCTGCATGAACCCCAACAAGTTTTACTGTTATAGTTATAATCTCAAACCACCACAACAATATGACATCTGAAAAAAACAAGGGGACATCATCATCCTCCAGCGGTACCATAACTGTCTGCAAAGAGTCTTTAAGTTTTTTCTTTTAATTACAGTCAGTACTTCCTAGAATTTGTATACACTATTCAATTATTCTCTTCTGGTCAGACAATCTTAAGGGCTCACTCCATCACATTATTTAATCTTTGTTTGCAATGTTAACGCAATAGTTAAAAACCCCAACCCTCCATCTCAAAAAAGAATCAATTTTTCACCTCCACAAATAATGAATTAAGTTGGTATAATATGAATTTACTGTGGAAATGATCCATATTCACTCAACATCTCTAACGTTACAACTAAATGCGCCAAAATAGTATCTTCCAAAGTGTCAGTGAGAAATGAAGTGAAGGAAAGAAAGACACTAGCACCAGCCATTTGGTGAAGAAGAATAGAACAGAAGTTAAAAAACTTCAAATTCAAAGGAGAATAAAACGGGTAGAGCCTTACCTCAACCTGTCCTCTACCTGCAGCTGCATGTAAGATAGTAGAGCCCTGAGCGTCTCTATAAGCCAAAACATCAGAACAATGGGCAAGAAGCTCCTCCAAAATCTTGAGATTACCTCCTCTTGCAGCAGCATGAACAGCCCTATTGGTCATCTCCAACCTATAAACAGAAGGAATATTCCCAATATGCTCCACTAAAACCCCACCTTTTCCTGTGAGAAACCTGGGCGAAACTGCAAAATCAAAGAGCAGCCTGAAAACCTCACAATTTTTGCTCCTCGCAGCAGCATATAGGATATCAGTGATCCCATACTCTCCTTCCCCGAAAACCAGAAGTGGGTTCCTCTCAAGCAGTACTTGAACAAAACCCAAGTCTCCAGCTGAAGCAGCAGTATACATAAGCCATCCACCGTAGCCTGCACGGATGAGAGAGTTTTTGCCTTTCTTGGATTCACACTCCAGAAGTAGCTTCTGGGCCACCTGGGAACGGAACTTGGCAACGTCGTTGAACTGCTCCTCGTCGTCCCACACGGTTTCCAGGCGGCGAATACGGCGGAGGGAGGTCAGTTTGAAAAGGTGGTTGCTATCAATACGAAGCAACTCGCGAACCAAGTCATAGTGGCCATTAGCAGCAGCCCAGTCAATTGGGGAAGCATACCACCATTGGTCTCCGGTGCTCTCCCACCGAAGAGGAAAATACGTAGGAGGCATTGGGAAGATTGAAAAACAGAAACTTCGCGTTCAGAAAGACCAAAAAGTATTGAAGGAAGATAGACAGATGGATAGATAGATGATGGTAACCTTGAGATGAACAGAACAGCCCAAATCAGCTAAATCTGACACAAAGCAAAACCATTTGCCATAAAATTATGTGATTCGAGATAGTAATTCTGCTAGTAAAAGATGAAAATGGCCTTACAGAAAAAGCAGGATCAGTATGAGGATAGAACTAATACAGCAGAAGAAGGCTTACTGGGAAATTATGACAATAGGCAACCAAACCAAGTGAGTGAGTATAAAGGGAAACGAAATACCCACATGCGAGAAATATAGAAAACCACTAAATCATGCACATGAAGACAACATAAGAGGCTAATAATAAATTAAGCGGTTGAACTATCAGCAAGAACCCATTAGAACACCGACTAGTTACATTAAAGATATTATAACACAATAAAGAAAGACAAGGGGTGTCCTTTAGTAAGATAAGAGGGTTGTGGAGGATCATAATTAATGATATGAAGTCGATAGGATGGGAAAGGAAGCAGCCATAATTGCTCTCACAAAGCAAACCAGAAAAGGGTGCAGGTACTTCAAAGAAAAGTTAAGAGTAAAAGAATATGGCTATAAGAGGATCACAACACCATTTGCAGAAGATAATGGACCAGAGAAGAGGATATTCTCAATAGATTATTGGTCGTCTCATCAGAATCTCCAGGGAAAATAAGATGCTAATAGAGGTTTCATAGATGATTTTTCTTTGGAACAGTGAAATTCAATCAGGATGCACGGGACATAATAATGAAAGAGGGTTGGGGGGGAGAGAATAGTTTTACTTATTAGTTGTCCGCAATGATGATGGAAAGTTGGAAGCTGAACCAATGCAAGAGAACTGTACTGTACATAAAGATGTTGAAGTAATTACGGAGGCTTTCCTGAAGCAGAGCGCTTTTTTAATCTTGCAGAAACAGAACCCATGACACCGTCAAATGTCATATGCTACTTGTAATATGATAAATTATCTTGGTCTTTAGACAATCAATTATATTCTATGAAGACATGGTTGAGGTGATAGTTTAGTTCGACAATCCACATCTTATCCCTATCAATTATTCAACCAATATATTATTATGCTCACTAATTCCATTTAATTATTTAGGGAAAGTTTATTTTAATTGAATTTTTAGTAACACTACCTGGACCATAGCCACCCATGAAAATGACAAGGTTAAGTCCCCAACATTTTCACATTTTTTACTCAGCAAAATGTGTTTTGTGGTCTTTGAGTGAGTAGTTGAAATCTATCTTTGCTTTTGAACCTAATTTTAATCGCCGACCTATAAATTTCAACTCATAAAGCGAATTAATTATTTTGGCACAAATCAACTAATGCTTTAATTCCACAGTGGCGTCAAGAGAGCAAGCATATATCCATGAATTTCTAGAAATGTCTGGTATCATCACAAACTCACAAGAATATCTGTATGCTTCGTATGAATTGATAACACACTATAAACGGATATATATATATATATATATATAGTTTCTCCTTAATGAATTGTGATTCAGGGAGAAGGAAAAATTACAGAGACACATCGTCGGACACAACTTTCCTGCTCCATCTAATTCTTGGATTAAACTTCCCTTTAATCTCTGTCAATATGCTGTTGATTACCACCTAACATAGAGATTCTCTTCTATCATAATAGAACTTTGACAAGTATGTTTAATAAAAAAAGAAAAAACAGTTCAAACTATTTTATAGTATTTGAATTGTTGAGCATAATCTGCCTATCTTATTTGGGTTATATAGATTTGATTTAAATGTTTTAAATTAATTTTTTTTTTTGGAGTTTTGAAGGACACAAATTGTAAAATAAAAATAATCTTTTAATTATTAACTTAAAAAAATTGATCATTTAGATTAACAAATTTTAAAAAAATTCAAATATAAACTATTTATATCAAATCTAAATATTTTAGGTAGGATGAATATATTATACTTAACTTTGCGCTAGGCAAAGGATCCAAACGCCTATTTTATGAGCCAAGTATGTTGTAGCATTTAAATTTTCATGTGTAGTAAAGGCCAAAGTCTATCATTAACATAGCAACTTCTCTGATCTGTTCTATAAGATACTGGGCTCTGCCACCATTCAGTAGCTCATGTTAGTAAATGAAAAGAAGCAACATTAACCAATTAGGTAGAATAAGATTAGACCTTAATTTGGTAGGTAATAGAATAATGGACAGAAACTACAAATTTAGGAGTCAATTTCACGTTGTCATGTTAAACATCAATCCACATGGAAGATTCCAAATAATGTAAACATGAAGAAAGCAAACACGCGTGGTGGGCATGGCCGATGGCTCCCTCTTAAGAGTATACAATGGAGCTTCGATTGTTTCGTGAAATCTTATCTTGTTTCGACCAAAACTTTCTGGAGACACAGCAAAAGCATTCAGTAATGGCGGGGTCTCTTGTTACCATCATCCATCACCATCTTTAACTACTTTAGCTCAATATCTAACCTCTCTGATCCTGACCGATTTTCAGAGTTTTTCTTCCTCTCTCTCTCATTGACCATTTTCCTTAAGAGGCAAAGGCAGAGGAACATTTAGCATTTTGGATGCAACTTAGCCACAGATACAAAGGAACTAACCCATAATGATTAACTTCTGCAGCTAAGCCATTAATATTTCTTAAACCCAAGAATATTATTTAAAAAAAAAATTGAAACAAGTTCAGAGGTTACAAAATGAGTAGGAATGGCTCAATGAGGATTGGTGATCCCTTCTGACAGTGCCAGTTTACCTTGGTTAGTACATGATGCTGGAAAGGATTAGATTTAAAGATATGGTGAGCTGTCTTCGCTAGGTTCTTAAAAAAGTGCCCCAAGTCCAACCACTCATAGTTCATGGAATGAAACAGACCTTAAAAGCAAAAGTGTAACATGTGAAAGGGCAGAAAGGCAGCTTTAACACACTAAGTGGTGCATTAAAAAGCTTGATATAGGGCAGGTTGCCTGCTTTTGAGAACAATGATGCATGTGAGTATGTGATGTCGAATTCCATCCTCCCGCTAGTATCAATTTCTTGCCTCTTCTCTTTTAACATTTTCCTGCTTCCCCTAGTTTCTTTCTTGCTTTAATAAAGGGTCTTGAAGCAACATCTTCACATGGGCTTAGAAGCACGACAACTACCACTGTAACAATAACAAACCAGCCAGTCCTACTTTTCCACTCAGTGAACCACAAGGTTACATTATTAACGTGCGGCATTAAAGTTTGCAGGGTCTCTGGAGTCTGGACTAGACCATCCACCCCGTTGGGATAAGTGGATGCAGAGTCAGGGACCACTAAATTATGATCAAATCCGTATACCTAAAACCATCGCCGTTGAAAGAGGTAGAAAAGTTTAAGACTCATCAAACCCATTCCTTTACGAGACTATTCCCAAAGAGATGGCCCACCAAGTCAATAGATAAAAAGGGATATGGCATATGCATTTTCTGTGAATCTCCAAAAGCAGGATGGTATTTTACCCCTACCAGTTAAGTTCGGTAGCCGGGGGACAGAAGGAGGTGGCTTCCACCCACGATAGAGCAATAAAATACTTAATTCATATTATACAAAGTGGAACTAGATTATGTTTCTCAAATATAATATGCCATACTTGTAAGGAGAGTAGGAGACTCGACAAATGTGAGAAATACCAATTACTTCAAGTCCCACTGTTTTGCCACCAGACGGGAACCCGAAAGTTAACTTTCCACATTGATCTTCCTCCAAATAATTTCCGACCAAACATAATAAAATTTCAGTTTTAAACGGAAGGCTTGTTTAATTTTTACTTCTGAACTGTGATCCATGATATTTTTATAGATGAAATCATGAAAAATAAATTATATTAACAGTCACAAGTCCTCTGAGTCTAAAGTGAACGGGCTTTGCCGCCATTTATAAACTAACATTATAAAGACAGCCTCATCAGTCGTAACAAAATTAAGCAAACAAGAATTTCTAGACAAAATTCTACTGTGTTGCTATGAAGAAGTAATCTTTCCAATCAAGAAAGATAATGAGTTTTAGTTTTCTAAAGTAGGGGAGAAACAGACTAAAAAGTAAAAAGTAAACACTATCAATTGCTAAATATGCCTTTTCCGCCTTTCTTTCCATTTTACTTATTTCCAGCCAGTTAAGTCAATCACTCGAAGGAATCACAGAAGATAGAGATGCATTATACTTGACAAAGAATTGACTCTTGGCACGTTTCCCCCTTTTTAAAGCCCCTTTTGAATCAGTTCTTGGCCTTGACAGAGTTATTCTCCTTGATTCTTGCCCGGTTATCCAGCTTAACAAAGCGTTTGAGATCTTCATAAGGAAGTGTTTCAATGTTCTTCCTACGTAACTCACTTAGCGCTGGGCGTTTATCAAGCAAATGCCACAGCCAGTCTGGGTATTCAGAATCAGGCAGGACTTTTGGATCAGCTCCATCCTTGAGGATGTTAGCCCCTACAACTGTAGTTGATTTGACTTCTTTGCTAAGAGTTGAAACTTTGGGTGCATCAGCTGGCCCACCCCCTTTAGATCCTTTCTTTGCTTTTCCAGTGGCAAAAGTTCGTTGGCATGCAACCCCAACTACTTCTTTGGTAATAAGAATGTGTCTCATTGACCTTGCAAGGTTAATTGCCATGACCGTCTACCTGAAAAGTAAGTTCATATAACTTTAGGAGGAACAGATAAAGAAAAACTCACAAGTATCCGCGTACATTTACATATACAGACCACACTGCATATTCATTTCTTCTCTGCCTATGGTGAATTGTGTTCAGTAAATGGCGTGATTGCAAATCGTCCGTTTCAAGTTTGATACTCTTCGCAAATAAACCCTATCTTTCTTTCACTTCTTAGTGATGGAAGGGGCCATATGCTACATGTTGAAAGTTTAAGCAGGCTAATTACCAAAATTGAAACAACAAATCGTCATTTCCCGAGGGAATGAAGGATCAAAGCAGAAAGGGGTTACTTGCATTTAACTTAATAAAATTATCCTTTTCTCAGCATTAGAATACTAGTTTAAATCCATACTTTCTTCATAGGATGAGCGAGGAAATTTGACCTGTGCAGTTGTTTGCATCTTACGGACCAGAATAAAACTATCAAATGTTTGAGACTTTATGGGAGTCGCGTTCTCACTACGATGCAAGTAGATACGACTTTTACTCCCTCTCCCCGCCAACCATTTTTTCCTTTTGTAGTCAGTTTTAATATAGGATCAACCTAAAATCTGTGGGCACAATACAAATATCTATCCAAAAGAATGATTATTTAACAAAATCATCTTAAATTAGAAACTTACTTGCTTTACAAAACCTGTGATTGTAAAGAAATATTATTCATATTCTACATGAATTTATATTGGCAATGCATATTGTTCATTCTGTTTCCAGTCCCTATCAGCTTGTGAGAGTAAACCGTAAAAGGTTCAATGTAAACAACCCAAACAAAAACAATTGAAGTGCATTGTAAATGGATGCAATTGCTCACGCTATGATGGCACTGCTAAGATCTCATTCCCAATTGGCGGAAGGCCCACCAAAAGAAATCATTGATCCACATAATGAAATAGTACGATTTTAAAATTTCAACTATTTTCCTCACTATCGGGTATGAAAGGTATAGAATACACGTCCTCCAAAGTTAATTAAATTCTGAAGATACTTAATATGAAAATGTAGTTTACCACAACAACAGTTCATTTGAATATCACAAACACAAAGTGCATGGAGAAGCAAAAGAATGGGTAAATTGAGATTGCTAGTTTAGTATCGGGAGACAGAATGGAAAGAAATTGGTTAGGGTTTCCCTGACTGTAATACCCCATATAAAATCGGGTAACTTTCTGTTGTTGGTAAAACTAGATTTCTAAAACAAATTGACCCCCAAATCAAGCCAATTTCGCAGAGGACGAAGTGAAGAAAAGAACCCTCAAAAGGAATAACCAGTATCGCAAACTAAGTCTTCATTCATTTCATCCATCCCTCTTTGTTCCTTTTTCCTTCCATTCTTTTAATCCAAAAACGCAAAGCCACTAGTTGCGATGCCCGGCAATGCCACTTTTTACTGCTTTTTTCGTTGGATATATGCTAATCAGATTGGGATCAGATTGGGACCGAAGTTTGCCAGTTATCACGTATAACAATATAACAATATATATATATATTTTTTTTTTCAAGGAAAGAGACAAAACCAAGAGTCGTGTTTTTTTTTGGCCGATGAGAAAACCAGAGTGTAAATAAGAAAAGAAAGCCAAAGACTTACGATTTCAAGTGAGAAGAACAACAAGGAAAGAATCCAGATCGATAGGTCCAGCTTTGCAGGTTGCTCTTCTATCTGCTATTCAGCTTCCCTTCAATGGCTCCCTCCTGCTCGAAACTTCAACTGGAATCGTGCAACTGGGAGAAGGAAAAATGCAACCGGAGATCCAATCCAAACCACCCGTTTTACCGTGCTCTTTTTCGTTTTCCTAAGGCCCAAAGCCCAATCACAAAGCGTATATTTCCTCAAGCCCAATCGGTGCACATTTTTTTTTTATTTTTCTATTTTGAAAAAAGCAAAATATAAGATGAAAATTGTTTTTTAATTCTCATCACACAGACAAACCTATCTAATGGTAATTGAAAGGTTGTCTTCATTTTATATTTTGCTTTTTTTAAAATTAAAAAAAAGATTAAGAATAAAAAAAATAAAAATTTGAACCATTTATATCATATCCAAACAATCTAAATGTATTTATTTTTTTAAAAGCAGCACGGTGTGCTACCGTGTTGCCTTTACCAAATAGTAGACGATCCTCTTTGTAGAAGCATGGTCATATTGACCCTCATCGCTCTTTTTTAGCATGGTGATTAGTAGTAGAGCCAGGATTTTTAGAGGGTAAAAAATTTTTTTTTTTATAGAAATTTTTTATACCATATTTAAAAAAATTATATTTTTATAGTATATTATTTAAATAAAATGTTTTCCTTTAAACTTTTGAATTAAGCCAAATAAAATTAATTCACAGACAATGTCCCTTATTTTCTCCTTCTTAAATCTAAAAACAAATTTGAATTTAAATAAACAATATACCAGGAGTTACTTTTCATATTAATATCAATAATTTCACTATCTATACATAAAGACATCAATCTATATTTACTCAATATCCAAGTAATACATAATAAGGATATAATAAAAAAATACATTATCACTAACAATATCATAATAATTCCATGAATAACCCAAAATAGTATTTTGAAGGAAAAAAAAGCTTATTTAATGAAATATAAAAATTTATAACTAATATATATATATATATATATATGTTTGTATACACACATACATACACACATAGCACAATAATAATAATTTTATCTAATAATATTTCAAAAAACTTTGCACTATTTTTTAATGTTTTTAAAATTGGATTGGTCATTAAATCAATAAAATTACTGAATCATGGTTCATTAGTTCAATTATGGTCGAATTGATGATAATTATATATATATATATATATATATAATTAAAAATTTAAGATAATAAATAATAAATAATAAATATTAATATATTTTAAAATATGTTATAACTAATTATACATAAAAGTAAATCATATATAATATAATTTTTAATTTTTAATTTGTTTAAAATATATTTGCATAAATTTAATATAAATTATATGAATTTTATTTTTATTTCTCACCTACTATATTAAAATTTTGAATTATAGATATGACAATACTAGTAGTTCAATAGAAAATATATTATTTATCATGTTAATGGTCAAAGTTTAAATTAGTTATTGGTTATTTTGCTATTCTAAAATAGAATTATAATAAAGGTTTTATATTAAATATTGTATAGTATTATCAATTTTGCTAAATAATACATCAAAAAGTTATAGGGCGCTTCAGTTTCAACCAGTGATTTGACTAATTTTTCCAATTCTCAAGCTATTTGATTCTAAGGACCAGTCAGACTAAACTAGAGATTTTCAATCCAACCAATTGAATTGGTTGATTTGATCCAATTTTCACAACAATGTTATTTTTAGGTACAATTATTGATTCAATTGAAAATAAGTTATTGACATTTGAACTTAATTATATTCTATTTAATTACTGTAAAATTAATAATTACAAAAATATATTAAAGACATAAATTAATTAAATATAACTTAAAAAATAGAAGAGATATTGGATAAAGGCAAGAGTGGGAGAAAGAAGAGTTATTATGTAAAGTCTAACAAGTTAAAAACAATTTGAAAAAAGAAAAGGAGAGAGAGAGAGAGAGAGAGAGAGAGAGGGCAAGAAGAATGAGGAGAAAATGGAAAAAGAAAATTAAAAAAAATAAAAGAAATGAAATAGAAAAAAGAGAAAAAATACGTGTAAATTTAATTGGTTTAATTAAAAAAGTTAAATAATAAAAAAATACATATTTGTATTCAATGAATTTTGTAAATCTAATAAATTTAAAATTGTAAGAGATGTAGGGGTATAATATTAAATTCAATATTATATATATACAAATTTTGTAAAACTAAGAGGCATCTGCACCATCGCTATAACGCGGTTTCGCCCCTAATGGTGATCTTTATAGAAGAGGTTTTTTTTTTGGGAGCTTAATCTTTATACAAGAGCTGGATGAGATATTCATCGTGTTCTTTGGTTGAAGCACGTTACTTTATGCTGTGACTGTGATTAAATATACATATCTGATGTTAAACTTGTCAAGCCAAGCTTGAGTGCATTGGTAGTTAGTAAAAAGCTGCACGGGCTTTTGTTCTCTCGCCATCTCTCCGTATTTGTAACTTCCATTTGAACCTTTGTTTTGTTTGTTTCATTGTTCGTTTTTTCCTTTTTTTTTTCTTTTAACAATTGGTATTTGGGTGTGAAAAATATTGCCCCCAAAAAAAGTTCGTAAGTGTCATGTCTCTACTACACGAGGTATTTAAAATCTATTTATGAAAATTAAAAAATGAGATTATATATGAAAAAGTTAACACTTCTTATATTTTTGTTCCCCACAAATTAAAATGTTTGCATGCTACACGTCACATGAGATGGTATAAGAAGGCATGCTCTGTGTCGGCTTGTTGATACAGGAGAATAGGATAACTACATACATAATAAACAGCAGATATATTTAGAAAAAAAATTATATGTAATTTTTTATATTTTTTATTATTATATTTTTTAATTAAAATATAATAAGTGTATAATTTTTTAATAATAACTTGATAATTATATAATTTTTTAATTAAACTATACACTTATCATGTTATTATTAAAGAATTATATACTTGTAATATTTTAATTAAAAATTTTGATTAAATAAATATAAAGAATTACACTTAAATTTATTCTATTTTAAAATATAAAATAACTTATAATAATGTGCATAGCCATAGAAGATTCCCAAGTACTTGCCAAAACTTTTGATGGAATAATGCAGTTATGCATAAGCATTATTGGCTCACATCGCATATGATTGGATAGTTTAAAGGTTTAGAAACTGATTATTCGATTCACTTTGCAGATTGAGTTTGAAAAATAATTATGATAAATGACATGGATAATAACCCTAGTTGATATAATGTGGTGTGCCTTTCCACGCAAATTATACTGTCTTTGATTAGAAACTGATACAGCATAACTTTCGAATCCTAGTCCACGTTCGTTAATGTTAAGCTGTCAACGTCATTGTCTCGACTCTCGACCCTCTCTAATCATCCACAAGAAGATGGGAACGTAACTCCATTTTATTTTCACAGTGGGAAAAAAGAAGAAGAAAAGAAGTGAAAACTCATGACATTAAATAGACCAAAAGGATATTAAGAATCACCAAAAGAAACGTCTCTTATAAGATCTGATTCATATTATCCTAGACAGCAAGAAACCTATCTGAAGTGGGGGATGCCCCTGGAGAGGGAAAGACACAACTTCCTCTAGTTTATCTCATCATCCTGGAAGTCTACATTATTCCAAAAACTACTTTATAAACCTAAAGGCATGTTGAGTTGAACGCTAGCTTCAAGATCTGAAGCCGAATGTAGCTTTTTAAACAGAGGCAATGTGTCGGATCAGGTCAATCACACGGGAACTGCAGCAGAAACAAACAACATTGAAGATGATCTGATGGTTAGGCGGCACTGTTCATAATTTTGTCATCATAGAAATTTATTATAAACCAAAGATCCATTATTTTGGTAGTCCACAGATTAAACAAAACACTTGCAAAAAATTACCAAGAAGAAAAAAAGGAAAGGCATAGAAATCTGTTTTACCTGTAGCCCCATTCATTGTCATACCAAGAGACAAGCTTCACAAAATTGTTGCTCAAAGAAATTCCAGCTTTTGCGTCAAAAATGCTTGACCTGCGAGCATGTGGTAGATCGCAAAATAAGCTTCGTCTCACTAATCAAGTCACACGACTTTATAATCACGCATAAGGAAAGTGGCATGATCTAGCATCTAGGAGATACGCCAAAATGAAGAGTAGCATTTACCAAAAATTGTTCGCCCCAGACAGAGGCACGCCTCTGATTGTGAATCCCAATGGCAAATCCTAAACTAAAATAGAAAGAAACGGATATCAGTATCATCACCTGCGGTCACCAATAAAATCGGTGGACACCACATCATCCTCTGTGTATCCAAGAATTCCCT
Source organism: Erythrophleum ivorense (assembly GCA_026724425.1). Classification (NCBI taxonomy): domain Eukaryota; kingdom Viridiplantae; phylum Streptophyta; class Magnoliopsida; order Fabales; family Fabaceae; genus Erythrophleum; species Erythrophleum ivorense. Next base: position 2,653 of record JAIUCV010001565.1, on the reverse strand, counting down.
TCAAGCTGCCCTCAGATGCCTCCCTGTGAAAATTTATCGGAAGATGAGGACTTGATAATGATTAAATACTTTAAACACTTAGTGGACAAGTAAAGAGGACTAATTCATTAAAAAAATGCCGTTCTCACTTGATAGCAGCTTTAATCTCATCATAACTGGCTGCCTTCTCAATTCTAACAGTGAGGTCAACCACTGAAACATCAACAGTAGGAACACGGAACGCCATTCCTGTCAACTTTCCATTCAGCGATGGCAGCACCTTGCCAACAGCCTGCACAGTTAAAGAATACAACAGGCAGTAGGCACATGGTCATTAACCAGAGAAAACTCGTGCGAGTGATAAAAACTTGAGTGTACTTAGAGAGAAAATAATAATGCACCATGTGAAGGAAAGTATTGCTGATATCTAAATCAGTACCTCTATAGGAAAGTTATTATGGTTTTTTTTTCAAAACTGCTAAAATATTATGCAGAGCTGCTAATATAAAAAAGGGTGACATGAGCTTGAAATCGCATAGGAAGGGAAAAAGATACATATAAAAACATATATGCCGGAGTTTACCTTAGCAGCACCAGTACTGCTAGGAATGATATTGAAAGAAGCAGCTCTACCACCTCTCCAGTCCTTCGATGATGGTCCATCAACAGTCTTTTGAGTGGCTATTTAACATAGAAAGATGCGTCAGTCAAACAATAACTTCGCTGAAACTAAAAGGACTATAGGACATAACAAACTTACCAGTAATAGAGTGGACCGTGGTCATGAGACCTTCAACAATGCCAAATTTGTCGTGAATCACCTGTAAATATTTCAATAGTTATAAGATCACCTATTTGAGTTTTTCATTTTCACTGGACTACAACAATCTTCCATAGCCTAACCAACTTAAAACCCAGACTACCTTTGCCAGTGGAGCAAGACAGTTGGTTGTGCAGCTAGCATTGGAAACAATATTAAGATCTGACTTGTATTCTTTTTCATTGACACCAACAACAAACATTGGGGCATCCTTGCTGGGTGCAGAAATGATTACCTTCTTTGCGCCACCCTAAGCATCAAAGAATATAACCACACAAAAAAGAGAACAAACCAACGTTGATATAAAACAGGCAAAGGTACCAGAGAAAGGATAACTTCAATGCCAAAAAAGCTTTTAAGACATCAAGAATCAATTACTTGAATGTTTCCAGAACTCTGCAGAAAGATTTAAGGGGAAATTTGTGGCAAATATAATCAAGAGAAGCTTTTTTTCACATTATTTTCGTTTCCAAGTTTTTGAAAATATTGTAAACTATAAACAGAACCTGGCCACTTATTTATTAGGAAAATTCCAGTTCACTAAAAGAGCATATCTGTAAGATATAGTAAAATCAACTCCACCATGTGAGCACTTAATGACAAACCTTCAAGTGAGCTGCTGCCTTGTCTTTGTCAGTGAAAACTCCAGTAGACTCAACAACAAAGTCAGCTCCAGCCTCACCCCATGGAATTTCCTCTGGGTTCCTAATAATTAGAACAAGAAAATAGATTTAAGTCTGATAATTGGCTCAATAATTTGTTAGTAACTAGATATAAATCACATACCATCCAATTAGTAAGTATAGAAGCAGAATATACCTTACACCGAAAACAGTGACCGGCTTCTCACCAAACAGAAGTGTTTTGGAGTCCTTGACCTTAATGTCATGGTGCTTCCACTGCCCATGAACACTATCGTACTTGAACATGTAAGTCTGCGGGGTACACAGAGTAAATTTTAAAGAACAAATTAAAAAAAATGAAAATTTCTTGACAACTAACACAACAAAATGATTAACTTATTTGGATATGATTTACCCTTTCCATTTGTCCATTCAACAAAAAAAATAAAATTATGAATGATTGAAACAACCAATTCACGAATTAGTGTCCCACACACACGATGAAAACACTACACAGGCAGAGGTGGCAATCACTTACCATGTAATCCGTGGTGATGAATGGATCGTTAACAGCAACGAGCTCAACATCATCGCTCTGCAAAGCCACCCTGGCAACTAAACGGCCAATCCTTCCGAATCCTTCACCATCGTAATGCCACATACACACATTAATTATGAAGCAACTGAATATGAACACAAGTAGAAATGGAGTTGCACAACTATATATACCATTGATTCCAATCTTTATCTTCCCACCCATGACTGTCTCCGAGAACCTGAAACGAATAAGAGAGTGTAACAGGGTTGCAGGGCAGAAATAGGCGAGTCGAAGCAGAAGTGCGCGTTGGAGTGACAGTGCATGTATCTATATATATATAACATATTATATTAGGCGTTAAAAGAATGAGGCGAAATAGTCGAAGGAGGGTACCATATTGTGCGCAATTAACTGTGAGAGTGAGGAAAGGGTGGGGTTGACTGTTAAGTGCGGCGGCACGGTGCATGCGACCATTGATTTCGAGAGAAAGCGTCAAGGATTCACTTATATCAAACACTCGCCTTAGCGAGATCCCCGGCCATGTTTAGAACCGGTAAACCTTCTACGGAAGGCAAAATAGATTGAGAGAAAATAATAATAACAATAATAATAAAAAAGCTGTTAGAACTATCTTTTTTATTTTATTTGTTATATTCTGATGAAAAAACTGTCTTCTTTTTTCTTATGTTGTCT
>JAIUCV010001564.1:0-81617 GCA_026724425.1 Erythrophleum ivorense | reverse complement strand
ATGTATATGTATGAGAATTAGGACTATATTGAATGATATAGCAAGTTTTTGGTATGAATAGCAAGATCTTGGCATTATGTACATGGTGTATGTTTTGGTATGGAAGAGTGAGTTTGGCAAATCTGAGTTGTTATACATTGAGCCATGTTTGATAGCCTATGTTGATGCTTTCCCACGTGCTCATAGAGCCTTAGGAGTAGGAAAAGCAAATTTGAACCCTTGAAGCCCTCTTTTTAACGCAAGAAATTGACACTTTGCCCCCTTATGTCAAAGTTTGACCAAATGACCTCTTCTTGCCTTGAAATTTGGCATGTGACTAGATATTGCCTAGATATTTTTGGGAAGCTAAAGATCAGGTCATTTGGAGGTCTATGGAATTTTCTATAATTTTTCAAAGTTGGTATCAGAATTTAGGATTTGCACCAGCATTATTCATTTGGTTAGTTGTGTAATTGTGTCATTCGAGGGGCAAACGTGGTCCAATGGCTACAAAATTTTATAGGAAGAAACTAGACATTTACAGAGACTTGTAGCAACTAGAAGTACCTCATTTGGAGGTCTATAGAGGAAGAGATGAATTTTCAAAGTTTCTGCCCAGTATCAGTCATCTTGCTTGACCAGAAGTATTGTTCCATCGATTTCTGAGAGTGTGGCTTCATGAACTGATCTAGAATATTTTTATTCTCTAGTTAACATCCACATATTTCCATATTGGTATCATTTGTACATATTGGATTTTTTTGGAATTAATTGGACATTTCTGAAGTTCATATCAGTAAAACTGTGATAGCATCAGAATTTAGTCTGACCTCCAGACAATTTTGCGTGTCAAACATCCTGTGTGTGGGATGGTATGACTTGTACATATTTTTATCATGAAGTCAACATCCCAAGATTTCCAGAATGACCAAGATTACATGCTTTTGATTTTTCTAGATTTAGTTATGATTTTCCAAACTTTGCCCAGAATTGAAGCCAAGCCTGGCTGAAAATGAATATACATGTTCCATATCTCTTTTTGGTTTCCATGAGTTGAAAGCATGTTTTTTGGGATTGAAATGAGTTGTAATGGTGCAATTAAATATGAGGATGCATAGCATGAGCTCACACGGTCCATGTGACACCGAAATGAATTTTTAACCATGACGCAATGCAAGGAAGTGTATGAATCCAATGGAAGTTCTCACTTTATTCTTACTATATCTCACATGAGCATGTAAGGAATGATGGGTATGAGTTAGAAATGATGGTGTTACAAAGAACAAGAATTTCCATAAATTTCTCACCTTTTTCTTGGATTTTCTCCTCCTCTTTTCCCTTTGTTTTTGTGCACCTCCCTCTCTTGAGTCTTCTTTGGCTTTTGGATGGAAATGAAGTTAGTGGAGAGAGAGGAAGAATGGGCATGAATTATAAAGAAGGTTCAAGAAGCAAATTGTTCACAAAAATTCCAATTATGTCCCTTAATCTTGGCATTTTCGTTTCTGGTTTGTTTTAGCTCCTTTTTTAGGACCGTCTTTTCTATCATAAAAATTAGGTCCTGTGAACACCATATTTTGTCCAGATATATCCTAAAAATATCAGTAAAACTAAATTAGTAGAACATTAAAAAATAATAGTAATAAGAAAAGAAAAATAAAAAACAAAAAAGAAGGAGAAAGAAAAACATATCAATTAAAAAAAATCAAAATTAAATCACAAAAAATAAAGGAGGAAAAAGCCTCAAGAAAAAATTAATAAAATGAAAACATGAAAATAGAAAAATATAATAATCAAAATGGAATTTATTTTTCAAAAAGAAAAAGATGCAAAACTCCCAGGTTACAATTCGGGTGCAAGCCTATGAACTCAATTTCAGAAACCTAAGCAAAACAACAAAAAAGAGAGAAAGACTAAAAAGAATGGCCCAATCTAAAGCTGTAATACCTCCCTATATAACGCCTTTCCTACTACTGATGCCCTAACTTAGAAGAGCCATTGGAATTCTGAACTGATAAAATTTTTCTTCCCCAACATATGTTTTCTAAACTTGCTCATACAATTTTACTATTCATTTGGTCATTCCCATAATATTGTCTAACTTTGAAAACAACCAATTAATTATAAAAAAATCGTGTGAGGTTGGTTCAAGGCTCTAATTCAAGCTCTCTAAGTCCTTTACAAGGGAAAAATACGTACTCAACAGAATACATATGAATTTGTATAAAAATATTCTTACAAAAATCGGATGATTTTTACCCTTCCTTTAACATATTATTGTATTTATATTGATTTGTCCTTTCATGAGTGCATGTATCTTTGGATTCTAGGCACGCTAGCCATATTCTCTTTACTTAAGAGTTGAGTATATACATGGCTCTCTATTGCATACCTGAGTACCTTGCAACGCCATAGCATAACTTATACATACAAGAATTCAAGATACTTAATTACATGACCAAAATGTGATACACAAAAGTAAAGTCCTCGGTGTATGCCTCCACACCTTTTGCCCTTTCTTTGCCTGAGCTCGGACCTAATATAAGTTATGTTTGGGGTGAGATTATGAAATCTCAGTAGTAGTAAACCAATCTCATCCACAAGCTAGCATGTAAGTACATAACATAATGCCAATCAATGTATCACATACTACATAGTGATGCAAGGATTTCATACAAGGCCAAGCAATATTCTAGCATACATGTCTCATCGTATATCATCAATGCCATCAGTACAACATAATACTCATTATTATACCAACACACAAGCTTAAAGGAAGAGAAAGGAAAACTACTACCTTAGAAATCTTGCTCCTTAAGCTTTAGGATTCAACCCACTTACTCTTGGAGTTTCCAACAATTATCAAATCCTATAATCATAATAATAATCCATTACAATTAGCATAGGGACCTAAAATTCTAAAGTAATATAGCCCTTTTTAACTTAATAGGACCATTGGAATTGAAAAAATCTAACTTCTTCCCTTCCGCTTGACTATGGCCAAATAGTATGTATTTCTTGGCCAAAATTTAACAATTTTATTCCATAAGTTTTGGGGGCTTTCTTATAGGTATTCCTAACTAAAAGCACCCTTTTGAATCCATTGGAAAGGATACAATTATCAAATTCCAGCCCCAACAACACGTTTTGTCATAACATAAGCTAGCTCCATTTTAGGTCCGAAAGTGAGTTTCTTTGGTTCTAAAAATTTCATAGCCTCTTCATTTATGTTTTAGGGCATGAAATTTGGTATACATGACTTTAAGACATTGAGAAAACACCATAAAAATTTTGGGAAAATTCAGACAGCATCTCCCTAACATTTTCATTTTCCCAAAAATTTACAAGCTTTGTGTTTTTCAAGGCTCCAACAAACAACAAAATGGATGAGCTCATGTGCCCTCCATAGCCAATATATAAACTCCATTCCTAGGCCTTCATATTCAACATATAAAATATTCTGTCCAAAAGTGACTCATAACTAGGGTTTAACAAAACTAACTTAAAACATGTGATTTTCAAGTGCAAGGTGGAGAAAACTTACTCTTTAAGCTTAATCCTTGCTTTCTTTGCTTTTCTCACTCTAAAATCCTTTCTCCTCCCACTTAGAACAACATTCCACCTTGAAGAAAATATGAATATGTAGCTGCCCTTTGGAGAAAATGGTTGGAGGATGGAGAAGATAAAGAAATTTGGAGAAGAATGGTGGTAATTTTGCTTGGTTTCACTTCTTCTCACACTTTTTCTCCCTCTCTCTCTCTCTTCACGGTTTTCTTTCTTTCTCCCTTGTGTGTGGCATGAAAATGGTGGAATGGAGGTGAAGAAGATGAATCTAATGAAGTTAAATGGTCACACTAAATTTGGACCCTTGGATTAACCTTTTCAAGATAAAATCTTAACCTTCCATTCCTTTTTCTTTTGATTTTTTCTAATTTAATAATTACATATCTTTTTCCAAAAATTCTTGGCCACACTTGGAAGCCTTTTCTTAGCCCTTAAGTCATCGTTAGTAACCATGGTTAATTTCCTTAACTCAACCATGGTCAACTTTTAACTTAACCATAGTTAGTTTCCAACTTAACTATGGTTAGTTCTTTAAAACAACTAAAATTATTTTCTTCTTTATTTTATTTTATTTTATATTTATATTTGGGTTTTATCTTCTCTAAAACCATAATTATACCTTCTCTTCTCTTTTGGGCCTTTAGAATCGGCTATTGGGCCTTACAGCTGTCTAAAATCAGTATCCGGGCCTGATTAAGGTTTTACGATACAATACCTACCTTTAGACTTTCTACAATTTATAAATATGATTTTCTCTACTTTCTGGCCATGCTGAGCTTCACACATGGATCAGGGGCCCTTAACCTCAATTCTCATAAATTTTGGTGTCAATCGGACACCCGGGTCATATAGGTGTAATTTTCACCGTTATGTATTATGATTGTGCTATAAAATTTTTATTTGCTGCAATTTAATCCTTGAAACTCCTTCAGAATTTCTTAGCTTTTTAGCTATTTCTATTTTTGTAATTGTATAACTTCTTTTTTCTATTTTGCTCATAATTACTTATCGAGCTAACTAGATCCTGGACTGAATCCCGCCCAGCCATCTGGATAACTTAGCTTTATTGGACCCGTCTCATCAATTAAAGTTTAACCATGGGTCACAGATTTTTGAGATTCTTGCCTGATTTTTTGATATTCGTGCCTAAAGCCACGAATATAGGGTAAAACTAAAGTTTCCTAAACTTTTGGGCAATTTATACATCTTGCCCTGCTCATAATTTTTTCTTTGCATTTTGGTCCCTAACTCCTTTATACTTGAATTCGGAGGCTCTTCGGGACCTTTTTCTGATCCCTTTTTTTTCATCTATTTTAGCCCCAATTTTAGGACACTTCTGGCCTTGACTCATTATTATTTGCAGTTTAAAAGATTATTTTAATTCTATTAGACCTTAATTTACTCTATTTGGGGGACTTCCTTTTATATCAGGTGAATTTCGTATGTTGACGGAGAAAACCATATCCTACGTTTCTCGCGTTTCCTTACGTTTTCTTGAATCTTTAGAAAATCAGATGTTACAAAAGCCCAACCCATTTTCTCCAGCAGGCCCATTTTGCTTCAGCCTCTCTAACTCAAAACAAAAGCCCACATTCCAAAACAAAAAAAGAGAACTTTTCGAAGCCAAAACGTAGGAATCCAGTAGCCTTTTCTCATTCGGGCACTGTAAGGAACATAACGCAGGTATCACACATTTGGAGCCTACCATCGATAGGGAGTAGCTCGAGGACACAGAACATACAGCAAAATGGAAAGTGGTAGGCTAATAGATGGCAGCGACTGGCTCAAGGAGTTGACCTCCTTTTGAATCCCTTTCGTTGACAGAAACCAGGAGTAGGGACAAAAAGGAAGGGACGAGGACGAAGATCAAAAAGAGAAAAAGTCGAGGCAAAGAGGACTAAAAAGGAGACGGAGGCAAAAAGAGAAATGGGAGGTAGAGGATTTGAAAAAAATTGAGGGGAGGAAGAGATTTTTGGATGCAAAAAAAATAAAAGGGGATTCAGAGACTAAGGGAGAGATCGAGATTGAGATTCAAAGGAGGGGATTTTTGGATTGAGAAATTGGCAGGAGAGATTGGAAAGGGGGCGAAAAAGTCGAAGGAGGAAGGCTAAGTGAATAATAGAGAGAGGGAGCAAGCGCAAAGAAGAGAGTGGATTCGAGGGAGAGACTGAAAAATCAAGGGAAAGAGGAAGTGAGAGATTAGAAGGAGCGTCTGAGGCGAGAGGATGACGGGAATGAAGGGATTTTCACCTCTAGGATTTTTGAATGGATTACCCAGTAGAGCCCAAAAGGAGAAGAGGTTGACAACATAGGTTTAGTAAAAGAGTGAGAAATTGGAGAGAGGGGGTTAAGGTTTGAAATCTGAAACTAAGAAGCTTAGGGTAGCTAATGATAAATGATGAGCAACTGAAGCTGAAAGGGGGAAGTCTTGGAAATCTCTAACTTGAAACGCAAAAAGCAACGAAAGGGAGAAGGAATGTAAGTATTTATGGCTTTATTGGGTTTGCCAAATTGGATATAATAGATTCAAAAATATTGGTCATATTTTATCTTTCAGTGTATATGTTGTTTGATTTTGGTCTCAGGTCTGCTCTGTGCTAATTTTGGTTTTGATCCTGGCTATGCGATTGGGTCTGGGCATTGATATACCAAATAGGTGTAGTTAGGAGAAACTCTCAGAATTTCCTATATATTCTTTGTCTTGAATTCTGTTAGTATATGTAATTCGCCTAGGAGATTCACTACAATCTTGTCTGTTAGTTTAAAAAACCTTCTTGCTCATGTAGACTAATAAAACTAGGGTGAGTTTTTTATCTCCTGTCTTGATTTTGGAATTACAGTGGAGTAGTATATGGAAAATTTTTTGAGACTAGTTGATTCGTTTACCTATATCTTGTCATATTCGGTTTGGGCAATGCAAGTTTATATGGGTTGAGAAAATGATATATAGAATTGGGAAGTTTGTTAGTGAGATTGTACGCATGTGTGGCATTGATTCTTAATGCAACTTTGTTACCAGTAGGAAGTGCTTAATATACATGTCAACTTCGCTCTTTTGTTAATGACACTCGTACTAATTATTGGCTAAACGTCCTATGTATCTTGATTGCACTCTGCCCCAGCTCCTAACTCCTAATAATTTTTGGGACACTTTACTATAGGTATGGGTAGGTGTAAACTAGGGATTCAAGACATTTACTCTAAAACTCGCCATCATTTTTTTCGTCCCCATTGGTTTTTGCTTCTTTGCTAAAACCCAAAATTGAAAAAAAAAATTTACCTAGACTTTAGATATGGTTAACAAAAGTACATCGCTGGGCCATTTTGTTTCGGTGTTTATAAGATCCAGGATGCGGCGAGCCATGAAGGTTCATGATTCAGTGGGATGATATGGGTAGGGGGTCTGTTCAAATGGATGAATGCTAGTGATATCCCAAGGTCCCATTATTTTCTCCAAACGTGACATTAAATTTGAAATAAAATATGCTTAAAATAGTATGGTTAAGATCTTTGTGATTGTTTGTATTTTTAGATATTTTGTTTTTAATAGCCGTGTGGGATTTTTATCCCCTCATGCACATAGGGACAAATCCAAAGTCATGTGTGGCAATAAGCTTCCTTAGCACTTACGGGGTTTCAAATTTGCATCATAATAAGTTTCAGATTGGAATAACCACATTAAGTTGATTTTCTTTTAAAAAAGAGAGAATATTTTCAAAAAAAATAAAACGAAAACAACAACAAAAAGAGAAACCATAAAAAATAAAAGATAATAGTAGAAATAAACTTTCCAAATTTGAAAGATAAATTTAAATAACTGACCCTTTTAAAATTCCTATTTCAAAAAATTTTTAGAAAAAAATTAAATTTTCTTAAAAAAAAGGGTAGTTAATTTCTTCTTTATAAATTTATAGATCTTTCTTCCAACGTTTGTTTAAAAAAAATTAAAATATACCAAAAAAAAAAAGATGTTTTCACAACATCAAAAACCATAAAAGGAAAAGGTCAAAATGGAAGAAAGGATTGAGAAGTAGGAGTAATTTAGGCTTTACAAAGTGAAACACACAAATCAACTTCAAAATCGTTTTAACTACAAGGGTCTAAAGGATTTTTATTTGCTTTTCCTTTCAACCAAAACAAAAACAAAACAAAAAGGAACCCAAAAATAATAAAAAGAAAATAATAAATTAAAAAAAAGAGATAAAAAAAAGAAGAAAAAGAAAAAACAAAGAAAAAGAAAAAAATGAAAATAGACGTGATAAAAAAAAGAAAAAAAGTAAAAATGCAAGAAAAGTAAAATTAAATTTGCCTTTAGCACATCAAAACACATCAACAAATTTTAAAATCATTTTATTTGTTAAAGCTTTTTTATAAATTTATAGATCTTTCTTCCAACATTTGTTTAAATAAAATTAAAAAAATTAAAATATACCAAAAAAAAAAGATGTTTTCACAACATCAAAAACCATAAAAGAAAAAGGTCAAAATGGAAGAAAGGATTGAGAAGTAGGAGTAATTTAGGCTTTGCAAAATGAAACACACAAATCAACTTCAAAATTGTTTTAACTGCAAGGGTCTAAAGGATTTTTGTTTGCTTCTCCTTTCAACCAAAACAAAAACAAAACAAAAAGGAACCCAAAAATAATAAAAATAAAATAATAAATTAAAAAAGAGAGATAAAAAAAAAGAAGAAAAAGAAAAAAAAGAAAGAAAAAAATTGAGAGTGCAAAAAAAGTAAAATTAAATTTGCCTTTAGCACATCAAAACACATCAACAGATTTTAAAATCGTTTTATTTGTTAAAGGAAAAAATAATTTTTATTTTCTTTGTCTTTTCAAAGAAAAAAAATAGTAAAAACAAAAATAAAAGCAATAAACCAAATAATAATAATAATAGAAAAAACAAAAAGAAAAACAAAAAATAAATAAATAAACATAGATTAAAAAAAACCAAAAAACATAAACCAATATAGTTCCTTATTCGAACTACGTGGACTTTGATCCCTTCTAAAAGGTACATAGGCTCTAGGCTCTCATCCTAGGTCAAGTCTGCCCTTGTAAATAAACAATTTTCTTTTAATTTCATTCCTTTCCTTCTTATTTTAATTCTTGAATTTCTTTCTATTTCATTTTACTATTGATTTCCTTTCTTTTTTCTACTTTTAACTTTATTTCCTTTAATTCCTTTACTTCTTATTTTACATGTGATTTGTTAAGAAGAATTAAAATAGAATTAAGGCCATTTTATTCTTGCATGACTAACTTAAGGTAACCGTTCTCAATAATAGGTGTAGTGCGGTGCCTAACACTTTCTCCACTCACAATCGACTCCCAGATCCATTTTCTGGTTCGTAGACTATTTTTTTTCAAACTAAAAAGGTCTTTCCAAAGTTTTACCTTTTAAAAAATTAAAATTTTGGTGGTGACTCATGAACCTATTATTTTATTTTAATTTTGATTTCGGTTTTCAATTTCATTGAAAATCAAAATTTTCTTTTTCTTTGATAAAGGTGCCACACGGTTGCATTTTCAGATGTGACAAGTCTTCAATCTTATAAAATACCTTTGGAATCACTCAAATTGGAGTTAAAACCTTCCCAAATGAAAGGGTCAAAGTTCGGGTCAACTAACATTAGAAAATGTACACTTGAGGAGTTTTAACTGTTTTGGAGATTCTTATAGTTTAAGGGCCTCTGAGAACCCCAAAAAACTCATTTTTTTCTATTTAAAAATTCCTCTTATAAGTTTTCCAAAAAGTGCCTAAAATTATGAAAATATCACTGTGTCTTTGTTGAATTTCGTCTGGTCATTCTAACTCTATTTTTAGGGCATCTCTAACCTTAGATCCTTATTATTTGAGGTCTAGATTATCATTCTAATTTTATTGGACCTCAAATCATTCTATCTAGGGGACTTCCTTTTGTATTTGATGAATTACGTATGTGACAACCCTACCTTTTAAGCATGGTAATTATAGTTGAATATGCAATTAATAATTAATGATCAAGGTTTGGAGTCGTTACAGTCTATTACGTTATGAAAATATAGGGAAATTTGAACCTTGATGTTAAGGTCATCACTAAACAACCCCAAACAAAACAAAAAATGCATAAGGGAAATCATACTACCATGAGGGGTTTACGATTCATCCATTCATCAGTCTCAACACACAAAAACCTCCCACAAGTATTCCTATATCATTTCCTAGCATTACCATTGAAGAAACTAGGGTTTCTAGGCTAAAGGAAGGAGTTTGGGGTTTTGCGCCACGGCCCATACCATTCGCGCCGTGACAGAAATGCCTCATGGAGCCATTGTTCTAAGTCCCCTAACTCTCGTCTCCGCGCAATACACTCGTGCCGCGGTGAGATTTGCTACTGGATACCCCTCAGTTTGTTCCCTTGACTAGCGCTGCGGCGGTACATGTTACGTCACAGTGAGATTTCATTCTATTACCCTCCTGGGCAATTTTTTTTCACTCTGCGCCGCGGCGTTCCTTGCCACTGTTACTCTCCAGAAGAATTTTTATTTGCTTGCATTGCAATGGGATTACTCATTTCACTGCGCCCCTTGCTTCTGTCACTCATTTGGCAGTGGCGGAGCCTCCTTAGCCGCGGCGTGACTCCCTCCTGTAACTACATCTCCCAAATTTCATCCCCTACGCTCCAATTCTCATCTTAGGACTACCCTAGGACCACTCCCACTCATTTTATATGACTCTAATGGTATTTATCTGCCCTATACACCCAACTATTCTACCATTATTAATTCAAAATTTTGATGTAAGTTTTCACTCCTCCAACTATCCTACACCAGCAAATCCATAGAGTAATAGCAACAAGAACTCATGCACTATTGGAAATTAAAATTTGATATACATTCTGTCAGAGGTTTCATAGATCAATGGTTCATATTACATCTAATACATCACATAATTATATTTCCAACAGTATACTATACCATAAATTCAGTAAAATACATACGTCAAGTGTGATGGGTTCATACATCCGATTTCAAGCTAAAATGAGGACTAACCCCTTAATGAATACATCCAAGGTAATCAAAATATAAGAGCCTACACTTGGCAACATGAATATATGATGATGCTATACAATAAGGAATACAAAATTTAGCATCTATACTAAATAAGTCAGCCTATGTGCAGCCTTTTCCCCACATGATGAACCTCATGGATTTTCATCCACTTGCTTCCCCTTATCCTTACCCGAAAAACCTTCACCTGAAATATTAATCCCATAAAACAGGGTGAGATGCAAATCTCAGTAACCAAGGCAATTCCATCATATAATCTAGTTTAATTAGCATACATGCATAATTTCATATAAGCATCAGAAGAACACAAGTCATATCGGTAAATGAAACAATTAGGCTATCATGATCACTATCCCATACTAGCAATCATATTTTCACATATTAAAGGCCATTAACATTGAGAGAGGCTCGTCCACGGCACCTACTCCCCATTGAGCACAACTGGGGCTCAGTGCATCTGGGGTTTGATCATAACCCAGTGCTCAATCGAAGCACATGCACAGGTGGCAGCTGCACCACAGCTCCACCATGGACTCACAAGGTCCAATCACAATACAATGATAGCCAACCAATTCATTCAACATTTCAAATCATTCATGTACAGCAAAATATGAAATTAAAATAGATATATGCATGGAATTAATATAAACCCAGTTACCTCACTTATAGACAATTGCAACAGCCACAATTGGTACAAAAATCTCCCTAAAACCATAGCATCAGAAAGTTACTACTTTAATTCATCATTAACAGTTACAACAAGTGTCCAAAGAATTTAAAATGCTAATGACTACCTAGGGAACACTTACCCAGCCACCACAAATCCCAAATTCGGATTGAAGTATCCTCTACCAGAAACCTCAATATTTCACCTAAAATTCTAAGCAAATTCGTAAAAAATTAATACCCATATTATAAATCAGCTATGGAGGTCTCAAACTAGCAAGGAAAGCATCAAAATGAAGGATTTATACTCACCTAATATCAGCCTTAGCCTCAACTTACGAATTTTACCAAGAAAATCCCAAACAACCACATTTCAGATTTTGGGTATGGTGAAAATAATCTAAATGAAAAACTAATTGGACTAAAATGAAGAGAAAGATGAGAGGATTAAATTATATAACTATTACCTTGGCTAAATCTTGCTCTAGAAGTGGGAAAATGTGGAAATATGCCAAGAACCTTAGAGCCTCCTTTGGACCTCCGAATTTTGAGATGAGTGTTTGTGTTTCAGCAAATGGGGAAGAGGTTGAAGCATTAAGGTTTTAGTTGGGTTTTAGTTTGGTTAAATATGGGTCATGGGTTGCTCCAATGTCCATCTCCATTTGGGCTTCAGATTTTAGCTTTGTTGGGCCAGCTTTTATGCATTGGGTTGCTGAAATTCCATTGGGCCAGATTTAGTTTTAAGAACTCTATTGTTTGGGTATGTACAAGGTTCATTAGGCCATTCCTAAGAGCTTGTGCAAGTTGGGCCTTGGGTCTCTAACCCATTAAATCAAATTGGATCTGCACCTACCTATTGGGCCTCTATTAGCCTCTTATCATAATCTCCTACACTAATTTGGGCCTAGATGAAATTTTTATCCCAATTAAATCTCAAACCCATATTAATAAATTTTATCTTTCTAAAATCTCCTTTCACCTAACTTACCCAATTATCCCATATTAATTATCCCTAATTAACCTAATCCATGATTAACATCTTAATTAATTTTTGGGATGTTACAATGTACATTTAAGGAGAAATCAGACATTACATTTCTCACATTTACAGAGGTATCGGATGTTACATTTCCTCCCCCTTAAATAAATTTCATCCTCAAAATTTAAGGGTATGACTTCATCTAGCTTTTCTCATATTTTTGTTAACTGGAATTTCCTTGCCCCTTCTTCTTGGCTTTATTTACTCCTTTTAGAGACTAAGCTCTGTTGCCAAGTAATTTACGTCACTAGTTTACTCTCTCTGATTCTCTTTTTCTATGCTATTGCTATAAAGCCTTTGACTTACTCTTATCATAAGGAAAAGTAGTTTCTGACACTGCATATACTCTTATACTCTGGCCTATCACCTAGGAGAACTTATTGTTTCATATCTGGTTAATCTTATCTCGTTTATAGGGATTGACTTTCCTGTTGAGTGAACTTACTTACAGGTGCCTTAGGAGATATCATACTTAATATTAAATCTCCCTTATCATCTCTTAATGGCTTTTTATAAGATCTCATTGTCTTTCTCTATTCATTAAGAGTCATTAAAGACCTCTGTCTATTTATTTAACTTACTCAAATATTAGTCAACTATTTAATCTTATTCATTCTCTCACTAGCTTATCCCATTCTTATCATCATATTTCTTTCTATCATAAGTCTCATAGTTGTATCACTTAATGGGATCATAGCTCCTTTTCAAAGGGCTATTATTCTCAATTGTCCCAGTCTCATTTCTTACTCTGACTCTTGCCTTTTCAGGCTCGAATTATGTCTTACTCTCTTTATCCACTCGAGAGAGGGCTTTATGTAACTCTTCGACTTAATAACTGATCATCATACTCTTACTCTTTCCTGTCCTAACATTGAAGAGCAACTACCACTGACTGCTATTGAATTCTTGTAAAATACTAGCTTTTTCATAATCTCTATTGCTGGAGACAAAGTCTATCACTTGTCCCACCAAGACAAACTATGCCTGAACCCTAGGTTAGGTTCAATGTCTACTAGGTAGTGGTTTATCTAGCTATAATACAGGAAAGCTACTTTCTTGCTTTCCTCATCCCACACACTATGCTCATCTCTCAAGAGATCTAGTTAATAGTCTAATTGTCTAAGTAAAGCCTTCATATCTCTGTGGTGATGGTCTACCAGACTTAGGAGGTCTTTAGTCTCTGAGACAAAATTGTTTGTAACTATATTGGTCTTTGAGACTAACTGGTCTCAAAATACTATCTCAAGCTGTCATCTTCCCAGAGAACTGCTATACTGTAACTATGGGCTCTCTGTATCTCTATGGGATTTACTGCAACCCTTAAGTCTACTACGACCTTTCAGAGCTCTACTAAGGTCTACTGCAACCCGTTATACAGTGCTAGGATCTACTGCGATCCATCTCTAGGGGATGTCAAAGTCTAAGACCACTGTATCTGACAGTAAAATACATGCTCACTAAGTCTGGTAACCATTGCTCATAATGGTTGAGGCTAAACTCAGATATGTACTATGCTTTTCATGTGACGTGGGTTCTATATCACATATTTCTTTGTTAATCCCATTGGAACAATATGTAAGGGTATTCTAATTTTCACTAACTACTTTTTAGGGGATCCTCGGGTTCTCACTTGAAGTCTTTCTACTTAGGCTTTCTTTCTTTACTCTTACTGGCTTACTGCAGTTTTCCTATACTCTTTCTGTCTCTCCTTTCATATCCCACAATTTCTAACTGTGTCCTTGTTTTGCTTTTAAGTGTCTTTAGCACCAGTGCATCACATACATCGAGTGTATCTAACATTTCTCGCAGGATAGAGGTTATAAGCTAATCCCTTTTCACTTTATTAGTCATATCATAAGGGACTTCTCTTATACATTTTAAACTCATGCTATTTGATCTTTGACATTCTACTATTGTTAACACGTTTCCTTTTTCATCATTGTTCTTTATTGAGGATTCCTTTTTGCATACTTTTCTTATTATTCTGACATTATTCGAATCCCTTACATCTCTTTCTTTAACTTATCTCTTGATTTAACTGACTAGGATACTTTTTAATTATTAGGACCCTCTTTATAGTTGATGCCATTATTTGCTACACACTCAAGTTACATTACTACTAAGTTGGCCAGACTCAATATCATGTAACCATTGTTGCAAGCAAACCATAGCATCAATCACTAATGTACAGGCGTATCATGACCTAGCTCAAGCCACTATCACCAGTATATTACGAGTTCCCTAATAATCTAAAGTACCCTCTTTATTATCAGGCTCTATCTCTCTTTGTTTCATGTGTCACTCAACGAAAGGAAACTTTTTCTCTAATTTCTTACATCATTTACTCTACTACCCTGAGGTCATTTATATTGCCCAGTTGTCTCTATTTAGGGTGTTACATCATGCTTCATTACATATGTACAAAGAACAATGGTGCTTGCTAATGCACTCATTCATATTATCTACTTATCTATTTTTGATTCATTATGTCCTCGGTTTTAACGTCATTACACACTTTCTCTATACTTAAGAGCATGTTTATTCCTCCTAGGTTTACTTTTACTTACTCATTTTTGTAAAGTGGGGAGGGTCTACTTCCTTTTATTCTCTTGCTTTATCTTAATTAGACCATTCCTTTGTAAGGAATTGTCCCCGGTGAACCCTAGAGTTTACTCTCTTTAAAGCTCGTGACTCACCTTACTACTTTACATAGTCCTAAAGCCCACCTGCTTAGGTGGCTTTTAATTTTCTTTAACTTCCCTGGAGGCACTTGAGACATTAACTGCTTACCTCAACCCCACTTTGCACTCTGATTAAGGGCTAGGTATACTCTCTTTTCATGTAGACTTTTTACTTTCATCTCTAGGAGCCTAATTCATTAATTATAGGGTTATACTATCCCGATTCAAGTTACACATCTTCTCAATGTCCTGAATCTATTTTATTAGTAACTTTATGCTCCACTTAATACTTTACTACTCATGAGCTTTTACATTACACGAGTCTCATGCTAGGGAAGCTCATCTAATAAAGTACTAAACTCTTACCTGACTATCTTTACTATACTTTATTAACTCTCCTTTAGTCACTACTAAGGTGAGGGTATCTTTTGCTAGGTGCTTGTTTCTTAACTCTTCCTCCCCTTTCCCTTATTACTGTAATTATTAAGTTAGGATTTTCTCCTCTTGGAAAGTTATTGAATGATACAATATCAATACGCATGCCCATTGAAACACTACAAGTTCGAGAAGCCCTCATCCATCAAGAAATCCAAATCATTCAAAAGCCTATGATTCAGGTCCAAATGGCTTATGAAAGGATGGCCTATGCTCAAGAGGCCCAAATTGTACTAGTATATGTCCAAAAATCTCAAAGAGCTCAAAATAATATATATGTTGGACGTCGGCCCAAGTTTAGAGCCCAAGATCCATATTTGATCAACATCTCTTTAAATATACAAAAGTGGAAGTCCAAGTGGAAGCCCAATGTCCTAAGAAGGTCCATGGAGCAACTAAAGTTAATATCCAACATGTTAAAAGCCCAATGACAAGAGGAAGAGTTAAGCGTCTACAAAGAGCAATTGGGCTTCAATTTGCTGAATTAGAAGCCCATAATGTTAGTGCATGCATTGAGGAAGCAAATAGAGCCTTAATCATGCTTATTCAAACCCAAGTTGATGCTTAAAGAGCCCATTGAAGTTAGAGGACGTGAATAGTATTTCAAATACAAGATGTCCAGCCCATTAATATTAATTAATTTTGACTAGGACTCTAGTTTTGACTAGAACTCTTTTTGAATTTCGTTTTTTATTATTATATTATTTTTTGGACTTGGTCAAGGAGCTTATCTAGGAGATTAAGTTAAAATTAATATCTTAATCTTATTCCTTGATTTTAGGCATTGTTTAAAATATTTCTAATTAGATTTTAAGAGTTTTAGTTTTAGTAGGATTTTAAGTCTTTTAGAAACTTTGCCTATAAAAGGTTCCCTATTGTACTCTATTTTGAATCATGAATGAACTTGAGTATTATTCAATACTTTGAGAGGCTTCTGCTTCTTTGTGTTCTCTAAAGTTCACGTGACTTATCAAAGGATTGGTCTTCCTTTGTGGCGTCTTGAGGCTAGGGTTCTAAGAGACAAGTTCTCTTAGGGTCTTTCCTTTGACCAACATTCTTGTTTCTAGCCAATCCCGGGCATAGTTTCGAATTGTTGAAGGTTCTCTAGGGCATGTTCCTAGTGGGTCTTACATCATTTGGTATCAGAACTTTGGTTCGCTAGTACAAGGTATATTTTTGTGTTTTTTTTTCCTACCGTTGTTCTTCATACCTTCTCTCCTTCCATTTGTGTTATCTTCTCATCTTCATCTTTGTCTTTTATCTTCTTCCTTCTTCCATTGTTGTGTGCCTCTATACTCATTCGGAAAAAAAAAAAAAGGAGAGTGTGATACTCCAAAAAAAAAATTCAAAAAAAAAGTTAGAAAAAAAAAAGAGAAATTCAAAAAAAAAAAGTGAAAAAAAGAGAAAAAGAAAAAAAAAAAGTGAAAAAAAAAGAGAAAGAAAGCGTGAAAAAAAAAAGTTGTAAGTTGTGGAGTTAGTTTCCTAATTAGAGACAATTTCCTAATTAGAGTTAGTTTCCTAGTTGGAATTAATTTCCTAATTAGACTCAATTTCTAATTTTCAGATTTTCTTAAAGTTGGTTTCCTAATTTCCCAAGTAGTTTCTTATTTTTAAAGTTTCTAATTTTCAGATTTTTCCTTTTCTTATCCTTCCTTCCAAGCCATCCAAACCTTACCTTCCGCCTTGTTCTCCTTTCCTCCTTCTCTTTTTGTTATACACCTCTTTTTCTCCTTTGCTTGATTCTTTGAGAATTTGCATTTTAGGATTCTAGTTCTTTTTTATTGCCACTAATATATGATCTTTTCTTTTGATTTGCTTGTGACTTGCTTAGAACACTTGTAAGAAGCAAATTGTTGAGTGGTAAAAGGCAAGAGTGCAATTAACATTAAAGAAAAAGCCAAAAAGAGAGTTAAACACGAGTGAACTTATCATCTTTTGAGTGTAAACACGTGAGAAGAGTGTGCAAGGTCCTATTTCTTCGTTGACTAACTTTTCAGGTGTCAAGATGTCTAGTGAGTACAAATTCCTTGAAGAGGCTAACAAAGAGCAATTCAAGCAATCTTGTGCATGGTTAGATGCATTCCAATCCAACTCCAACTCTACAAGACAAGATAAGGAAAAGTCATCCTCTGATTTCCATACTAGATGCCTTATCAAAGAGAAAGTCTGCAGTATGGCTATTGACAATAGTAGCTATATAAATATTGCTAGTACCTTACTTGTTGAGAAATTAAACTTGCCTACTATAAAGCATCCTAGACCCTATACCTTGTTGAAGGGTAGTGCTGAATTTAAGGTTAATAAGCAAGTTTTGATTTCTTTCTCCATTGGTAAATATCATGACAAAGTGCTATGCGATATGGCTCCTATGTATGAGGGACATATTATGCTTGGTAAACCATGAAAACATGTTAGAAAAGCTAAATATGTTAAGCATAAGCACAGATATTGCTATTGTTATTCATTTGTATTCAATGAAAAACATCATGTATTAGTACCTCTTGATCCTATAGATGTTTATGAGGATCAAGTGAAAATAGCACAAGCATACAAAATGAAAGAAAAAGAGAGAGAACATGAGTTAGAGGGAGAAAAAGACGAGTTTGAAAAAGAAAAGAATGTGAGTGAAAAGAAAGAGCTAGAGAGTTGTGAGAAAAGTGAGAAAAGCATGAGTATGAGCATGTTTGATGAAAAAAGAGAGGTTGAGAGTGTGTGTAAGGATATTTGTGTATCTACTAACAATCTTAACCTATCTTTATCTATTGTTGGTTCTAACTTCTTGCAAGTATGTGAAGATTTGTTTTCAAAGAAGCTATCCAATGGACCCTTATCTTCAACTAGCATTGAAAAGAGTTGTGATTGCCTAGATTTGCTTCCTATGAAACCACCTGATGGCGAAGATTCGAGGACGAATCTTTTCAAAGAGGGAGGGAATGATACAATATCAATAGGCATGCCCATTGAAGCACTACAAGTTCGAGAAACCCTCATCCATCAAGAAATCCAAATCATTCAAAAGCCTATGATTCAGGTCCAAATGGCTTATGAAAGGATGGCCTATGCTCAAGAGGCCCAAATTGTACTAGTATATGTCCAAAAATCTCAAAGAGCTCAAAATAATATATATGTTGGACGTCGGCCCAAGTTTAGAGCCCAAGATCCATATTTGATCAACATCTCTTTAAATATACAAAAGTGGAAGTCCAAGTGGAAGCCCAATGTCCTAAGAAGGTCCATGGAGCAACTAAAGTTAATATCCAACATGTTAAAAGCCCAATGACAAGAGGAAGAGTTAAGCGTCTACAAAGAGCAATTGGGCTTCAATTTGCTGAATTAGAAGCCCATAATGTTAGTGCATGCATTGAGGAAGCAAATAGAGCCTTAATCATGCTTATTCAAGCCCAAGTTGATGCTTAAAGAGCCCATTGAAGTTAGAGGACGTGAATAGTATTTCAAATACAAGATGTCCAGCCCATTAATATTAATTAGTTTTGACTAGGACTCTAGTTTTGACTAGAACTCTTTTTGAATTTCGTTTTTTATTATTATATTATTTTTTGGACTTGGTCAAGGAGCTTATCTAGGAGATTAAGTTAAAATTAATATCTTAATCTTATTCCTTGATTTTAGGCATTGTTTAAAATATTTCTAATTAGATTTTAAGAGTTTTAGTTTTAGTAGGATTTTAAGTCTTTTAGAAACTTTGCCTATAAAAGGCTCCCTATTGTACTCTATTATGAATGAATGAATAAATTTGAGTATTATTCAATACTTTGTGAGGCTTTTGCTTCTTTGTGTTCTCTGAGAGTACACGTGACTTATCAAAGGATTGGTCTTCCTTTGTGGCGTCTTGAGGCTAGGGTTCTAAGAGACAGGTTCTCTTAGGGTCTTTCCTTTGACCAACATTCTTGTTTTCTAGCCGGTCCCGGGCATAGTTTCGAATTGTTGAAGGTTCTCTAGGGCATGTTCCTAGTGGGTCTTGCAACATTTAATGATGCAAGACCCACTAGGAACATGCCCTAGAGAACCTTCAACAATTCGAAACTATGCCCGGGATCGGCTAGAAACAAGAATGTTGGTTAAAGGAAAGACCCTAAGAGAACTTGTCTCTTAGAACCCTAGCCTTAAGACGCCACAAAGGAAGACCAATCCTTTGATAAGTCACGTGAACTTTCAGAGAACACAAAGAAGCAGAAGCCTCCCAAAGTATTGAATAATACTCAAATTTATTCATTCATTCATAATAGAGTACAATAGGGAGCCTTTTATAGGCAAAGTTTCTAAAAGACTTAAAATCCTACTAAAACTAAAACTCTTAAAATCTAATTAGAAATATTTTAAACAATGCCTAAAATCAAGGAATAAGATTAAGATATTAATTTTAACTTAATCTCCTAGATAAGCTCCTTGACCAAGTCCAAAAAATAATATAATAATAAAAAACGAAATTCAAAAAGAGTTCTAGTCAAAACTAGAGTCCTAGTCAAAACTAATTAATATTAATGGGCTGGACATCTTGTATTTGAAATACTATTCACGTCCTCTAACTTCAATGGGCTCTTTAAGCATCAACTTGGGCTTGAATAAGCATGATTAAGGCTCTATTTGCTTCCTCAATGCATGCACTAACATTATGGGCTTCTAATTCAGCAAATTGAAGCCCAATTGCTCTTTGTAGACGCTTAACTCTTCCTCTTGTCATTGGGCTTTTAACATGTTGGATATTAACTTTAGTTGCTCCATGGACCTTCTTAGGACATTGGGCTTCCACTTGGACTTCCACTTTTGTATATTTAAAGAGATGTTGATCAAATATGGATCTTGGGCTCTAAACTTGGGCCGATGTCCAACATATATATTATTTTGAGCTCTTTGAGATTTTTGGACATATACTAGTACAATTTGGGCCTCTTGAGCATAGGCCATCCTTTCATAAGCCATTTGGACCTGAATCATAGGCTTTTGAATGATTTGGATTTCTTGATGGATGAGGGCTTCTCGAACTTGTAGTGCTTCAATGGGCATGCCTATTGATATTGTATCACCGCTAGCTAAGTGGTCCTCTATTTCATTACGTCTCATTTTCATTCTAGGGCATCATCCCTGAGGTATACCTTCCTCATAAACTTGCTACATCCTTGATGCTATCAATACTAAATCATGTTAATTCAATGGCTATGAGAACAACCCATCACCAAGATCCAGAATCTTGTTGACAAGGTCTTGCATTTTGCAATGTAAATTTTGAGAGCTTATTAATAGGGTTTTCCTACTAGTGAGTATAAGATCTTTTAACAACAAGTAACAACATATTATATGTAAGGGTATGACACTTGTTCTCTTACATAGATGTATCCTCACTTTACACCTATACCTATAACATGCTTTGCATATCTGAAGCTCACAGTAAAAACCTATCATTCACTGGCACATAGAATAGCATTCTAGGTTGGAGTCAATGCCTTGTAGGCAGATCTCAACAACTTTACTACTATCGTGTCTAATCAATTAACTTTGGGTGCTACTCCATCTTAAACATACTTGGGCTCATTCATAAGCTTGGATAGTCTCTTTCTTAAACTCATGTACTAAGTCTACTGTTCATTTATTGCTTAATTATTCTCGACGTCTACCAATGGGTCATTTATCTCTTTTTACCTTGCTTACATTAGGTGTCTTACTCTGTGCTCTATCTGACCCCTTAACAGGTCATTTCTCATATTAATCTGAATATGACCAACAAGGCCTTCCATATGGTAATACACCCCATCACTACTGGTACTTCTTTTTCTGGCTATGTGTTTAGCCCCTTCATTAAAGCTAAAGGGTTCTATCCTTTGCATTATTCACGAGTAACTAGAAGGCACATCTGGATTGTCAGGGCTCTATAGAGTGTTGCCTATAGGCTCTAGCCTCTGGCTTGAGGAATAACTTTTTCTAATTCATCTAGACATTTGGATGTCATGACTGGAGGAAAATAGCTTTCTCTCATTTCCCCTCTAACTAATTTATGGGTACAGCAATTTCATCTCATATTGTGCTGTATCACTGCCATAGGCAAAACATCTTGGAATGGTCAAAGTGTGATAACTGGGGATAATTAGGCCTCTTGTGGTCTTTCTAAGCAAGCCTCTCTTGCAGTTGCATGATAATAACCTCTTGTTGCCAACACACACAGCTTACCACGGATCCCGGCGAGCTATCATAGCCTATAGAGCTTTAGCCATAAGATCAATCTACTTTATTCTAGCCTTACTGGCTCAACCCTAGAAGCCTATCTCTCCTAATGTTCACTACCTAATCAAGGACCATTTTAACAACTTATTCAACATAAACATAGACATATGTCATATTCACACACCCAAAATGTCTAAAACAAATTTATACATACTTGTAACGTTGCTTCCTCAAGCCATATGCATCCCTAAAAGGCCTGGAACTTTGCTTTGATACCAATAAAGTGTAATACCATATTCAACTAGGCTATCTGATATTAATTCTAGGCCCCCTTCCATGAATAGCACAAGATTTCTAAGAAATAATAATAAAATATTATATTATTTTCGCATTACATCATGGGTAAATTTTTCATTTCATGTCTTGTGGACCATATGAAGTCATCCATCTCATTCCCATATTTAAATACACATATAAAACCCAAAACCATCACAAGAAGTGGCCAAGAACTCAAGCTAATGGAGTACATACATAAAAATAGCATGTGCAGCCTTAGGTTGGTATTTTAGCTTTTTGTCATGAACTTTGAAAAATCATAACTAATTCTAAAAAAATCAAAATCAAGCACACTATACCACTCTAGAAAGATACCGATGTCTACTTTATGTTAAAAATAAGTTTAGAGTAGAACAGGGATGTCTAGCTACTAAAAATCAATGGAATAGTAATCAAGGTCGTTGTGGCTACTGGTATTGTCATAGAACTTTAAAAATTCATATCTTCTTGCTTAGACATCCAATTAGGGTGATCTTAGTGGCCATAGTATGTCTGTAAAATTTCATGAGCATTGGACACCATTGGCCCCTCGAATGACATAGGAGAAGAAACTGACCATATGAACAGTACTTATACCAAAATAGTAAAAAAATGGCAACTTTGAAAAATCATAATTAATTCCATAGAGCTCCAAATAATTTAGTCTTTATCTTCTAAAAAATCTATGAATGAGATCTATATGCATGCCAAATTTCATGGGTAAAGTCGTTCATTTGGTCAGATCTTGACATTGATTACAAAATGGCACTTTTTTGTGTCTTCTAAGGGTTTCAATGGTTCACATTGGCTTCTAAGACATCCATGGCCATTTGAGCACGTAGGAAAGCACCAAAATGGTCTACTAAACATGGCTCAAAGATGCACAAACCCAGATTTCACAAACTCATACTTTCACCCTAAGGTATACATAAGAACACATATGCTTTATCTTGTCATTCACACACTTTGTTGCCAATCTCCTTCCTTTAGGCTTAGTGGCTTCCATTCCTTAGCTCACTTAGACCACCTAGTCATATTAAGCAAATGGGGAGGAAGGGATGAGATTCTAGGAATTCCAATAGCTCTTGTCCCTTTCAACCATACATAAAGAATGTAAATCTAAGTCTAAAAATGCATGGATGAACATCATAGCTTTCATAATCATTCATGGAATATTTTTAGCATTCAAGAAGTCATACAAAACACACAGGTTTTCCAAACAAGTGGTTTAGCCTCACCCATTCTCTTTAAGGATTTTACACTTGTCTCACCTATTTTCTTCAAGGGTTCTTGACCAAGCCATATTCTTTAAAGGCTCTTGGCTTTGTCTCACCCATTCTTGGAGTTCTTGGTTCATCCTCACCATGGCTAGAGGACTTTTCGCTTCACCACACTCAAGTAAACCAAAGCAAGTTCATAAAACATCATTTAAATGTATAATATAATATCATGGTACCATGACTTCTAGATACTTGCTAAAATATTTTTCATGGCTTAAAACATACATACACACATTCAAAGACAAGATAAAACATCCACTCATGCATGAGAGAAAAAAGAGAGAGCTACCTTTGTTATAAATGCACACTTTTCTTCTTTAACTTGGTTCCTCATCCTTGGCCACACACACAAAAGAAGGTGGAACTTGGTTCCTTTGGCCTAAACACATAATATGGAAGCCAATTATACTTCAGGAACAAATTCTAAAGCTACACATTCATTTCAAAAGTTAGATTGTTCTTATGGCTCTTTAATGGTTCTATCATGCACCTAATGAAGCAACCTTTGCAAAACATCATCTTAGCTCCATTCTTTCCATCCATCTATGATTCTTGACTCCTTTTAAACCTCTTGAAGCCATTACACAATTAATTTAGAGAGCCTAGCTAGGTGTTGCTTTTTTAAGCCATAATATGGAACCTATAACTACATCTTACTATCCATGGCTTCTAAAACTTTTTCAAGGCTTCCTCTCATCCTCTCCCATCATATATGACACAAAACCAAGCTTAGAATAAATTAAAACTGCCCCTTGGTGCTTCAACCTCTCTAGGCCGTGGCTATGTATCAAGGAGGCACCAAGTGAGTTTGCTTTGTTTTTTTGATGGGAGATAGATGTGAGGATCTTCTTAGGGATCTCTAGAGCTCATTCAAACATTTATTTTGGCCTAGGAACTCTTGCATCAAAATAGAATTTTAGTGGACCACTTGAAACCCTAACTTTGCTATCTTGAAATCTAATGGTTATTTGATTGTTTCCTTTACATATTCTTGTTCTTTTCCCTCATTTTCCTAAGATTCACTCTTGGTTTGGTTAGAAATGTAACTTCTTAGGGCTGGTCTTATATGGGGTGAAAATAACAATAGAAGGAGCAAGAAGAATCATACATAAAGTGGTAAAATACCTTGGTTTCTTGGTTTTCTTTTGCTTGCTCTTCACTTTGCTTGGCTTCTTCTCCTTGAATTTGAAAATTCTTTCTCTGTTATGGACTCAAAATAGAACCAAACATTTCACTAAATCCATAGGAAGAGAGTAGGAAAGGAGAGGAAAATGTTTTCTAAAGGAAGAGTAAGAATTTCCATGAATTTCTCATCTTTTTCTTGGCTTTTCTCCTCCTCTTTTCCCTTTGTTCTTGTGCACCTCCCTCTCTTAAGTCTTCTCTAGTCTTTGGACAGAAATGAAGTCAGTGGAGAAAGAAGAAGAAAGGGTATGAATTATAAAGAAGGTTCAAGAAGCAAATTGTTCACAAAAATTCCAATTGTGTTCCTTAATCTTGGCATTTTCGTTTCTAGTTCATTTTAGCTCCTTTTTTAGAACCATCTTTTCCATCATAAAACTTAGGTCCTCAATCTTATAAAATTCATTTGGAATCACTCAAATTGGAGCTAAAACCTTCCCGAACAAAAGGATCAAAGTTTAGGTCAACCGATATTAGAAAATGTACACTAGAGGGGTTTTAACTGTTCTAGGGATTCCTACAGTTTTTAAGGCCTTTGAGAATCCTAAGAAACTCATTTTTTTCATTTAAAAATCTCTCTTATGAGTTTTCCAAAAAGCTCCTAAAATTATGAAAATACCACTGTATTTTCGTTGAATTTCATTTGGTCATTCTGGCTCCATTTTCAAGGCACCTCTGACCTTGGATTCTCATTATTTGAGGTCTAAATTATCATTCTAATTTTATTAGATCTCAAATCATTCTATCTAGGGGACTTCCTTTTGTATCCACTGAATTACATATGTTTACTAAGAAAGAGATCGGGTATTACGTTTCTCACTTTTATAGAGGTATTGGATGTTGCATCTTGGCTCCAATTTCTCATTTAATCTAGGTCATATGACTCCATTTAAACTCATTAAAGTCACCTCCAATTCAATTCAAGGAGCCTAAACTCAAGTTGCTTTTTTATGCCTTAAAATGGTGTTTAAACTTCCATCTTATAAACCATGTCTTCTAAATTTAAACAAATTGTTTCCTTGGTTTTTATTAATCATATCTAGGACATTCCTATCCTTAGAATTAAAGAAAAATCTCCCTAGGTGCTTGCTTCTCTCTTGGCCGAGACCTATCCCAAGGTGGAGCCCATGGAGTTTCATTCAATTTCCTAGGGGTTTTGGCACTTGTGAAGCTTCTTAGATGTCTTATGGATTCATAGATATTCTTATATAAGCCAAATTATCCTTAGAAAGCTTCAAGAATGGCTAGGTGTAACAAAATCCCTAAGCATCACAACTTGAATTTTAAGGCTTTTCATTTAATTTCACTTGCATAATCTTAATTCTCATACTCTAAAACCCCTATTCCTACCTTGGGTGGGCCAGAAATCATCTCCTCCTAGGTGGCCTAGGTATGGCCAAAACTATGCCCAAGAAGAACAAGCAAAAGGAAGCAAAATAAGCTATGAAAATTATCTTGTTTTCTAGCTTTTCTAAAGAGCTTTTTAATGTTCCCAAGCTCTCTTTCAAACTCTCCTTTCTTCTTGCTAAACCAACCATAGAATAGTCCAAATTTAATCATCAAAACCATAGGAGAAGAGAGGAGAAAGAGGAGAACATGTTTAGTTAAGGAAGTAGCATGAAAAAGTGATGATTTCCTTACTCTTTTGCCTAGCTTTTCTTCCTCCCTTGCTCTCCCTCTTGTGCATCTCCTCAAGCTAGTCTCACTTCTATTTTGGAGTAGAATTAGGTTGGTGGAATGAAGAAGGGAGGTGGGATGTGAGATATAAGAAGCAAGGCTAGTTAAAACACTTTTTTAAAATTCTTATTTTTTTTTTCTTGGTTCTTTCCATTTAGGTTCATTTCAACTCTTTTTTGAGACCTATTTTTTTCATCATAAAATTTAGGTTCTCTAATTCATAAACTAGCTTTGGTTTCACCCAAATTGGATTAAAAATCTTACTGAACTATTCATTCAAAGTTTTAGTCAACTAATATTCTAAAATGCAAACCGGAGGGGTTTTAACCATTTCAGGGGTTCCTTTAATTTTTAGAGCCTCTAAGAACCCCAAGAAACTTAACTTTCCCATTTAAAGATCCTTCCTTTAAGTTTTCTAAAGGTTTAACTTTTCCATTTAAAGATTCTTTCTTTAAGTTTTCCACAGGTTACCCAAAATTATGAAAATACCACTAGCCTTTGAGCTTTCTGTTTAGCTATGTTTGCTCTTATTTTGAGCCATTATTAGCTTTATATTCTAATTTCTAAATGTCTAGATCATTATTCTAATCTTATTTAGCCTCAAATCATCTCATTTTGAGGTCTTTCTTTTATAACTCATCGGTTCTAGTTTAGTTTTAAAAAGACCGGGTGTTGTACTTGTGCTCCTCTTCTATCTAATAATAGATCAGGATATCATCTATCAAAACTACTACAAATTGATCTAAGGCCTAACAATTTTATTCATGTAGTCCATGAACATTGCTGGGGCATTGGTTAACGCAAAAGGTATCATTAGAAACTCATGGTATCCACACTATCTTAAAGTAGTTTTGGGTGTGTCTTTTGTTAACCTTAATATGATAGTGCCTTAACCTTAGGACAATATGAGAATAGATAGATGCTCCTCTTAATTAGTCTAAGAGATCATTTATTGTAAGGAATGGGTGTCATATTCCTAAAAATTAAGATTTTCTAATTATTTAATATTTTATAAAATGAATTTATTTTAGCCTAATATTAATGAATTAGAATGAAATAACCCCATATATGGGAAGTATGAGACAAATAGGAATTTTTGAGGTTGAAGGGGATCTAGAAGGTGTAACATCCGGTTCTCTGAAAATAAGAGAAAATGTGAGAAACGTAACATACAATTTCTCCGTAAACAAACGAAATTCATGGATACAAAAGGAAGTCCCCCAAAATGACTTAGTTAAGGTCCTAAAAAATTTGGAAAGCATTCTAGACTCCTAAAATGAGAATCCCAAGCTCAGACGGAAAGAAAAATGGATCTAGAATGAAGAAACAAATTATGACGAAACATAAAGGTAATTTTTGTCATTTTGAGTAAATTTTGGAATTCACACAGAAGGGCTTTTTAAATGAAAGTTTTAAGTTCTCTCGGGTTCTCAGAGGCCCTAAAAACCATAGAAAGCCCTGGGACAATTAAAACCCCTCCGGTGGATGTTTTTCAACATCAGTGTACCTAAACTTTGACGAATCCATTTGGGAAGGTTTTAACTTCGATTTGAGTGATTCCAAAGGCATTTTACTAAATTGGGAGCCTAAATTTTATAATGGAAAAGATGGGTTTCAAAAAGGAGCTAAAACGAATTAGAAATGAAAATGCTAAGAACAAAGGGCAAAATGGAAATTTTTGAGAAGTTCTTCTTCCTCCCTTATATATATAAGTGGTGCCCCACTCTCACCCTCATGTAGCCTTATATGTTTCTGCCCCAAACCATAAAAAGAAGCCCTAGGATGAGGCGCACAAGAGAAAGAAGAAAAGGAGGAGAAATTCAAGCAAAAAGGTATGAAATTTTGGTAGTTTTTCATGCTTTCTTCCATCCAAACCTCCTCTCCTCCATTCTCCTTTGTTTCCTTTGATTAAAATGAAGTTTACAAATCTGTTTTAAGGGAGAAACTTAGGGGAAAATTCGGATTTAAAGAGAGCAGCCTAGAAAAAACAAGATTCAAGTGAGAAAAACAAGAAAATAAGGTAATTTCTTCATCCATGGTTGATATCCTTTCTTCCCTTCCTCCACCATTTTGTCCTACTCAAGAAACCTGAAGAGGGTTTGATTTTTAGGCAGAACCAAGGGTGATTCTAAGGATTAGGGTGTGGAGATTAAGAATATGCAAAGGAAATTAACAAAAAACCATGGAATTTCAAGATGCAATTTCTAGGGTTTCAAGTGCACCTTGTAAAATCTGACTTTGTACAATGATTTCTATGCTTAAATAAGAGTTTAATTGAGTTCCTAAGATCCCTAAGAGGCTCCCCACATGCATCTCCCCCTGAGAAAATAAAGCAAAGTCCATGAAGGCCATAAGCTTCATGGTCTCGGCCTAAGGAGATTTGGGTAGCTAGGGAGAGTTTTAAATTTTTCTAAACCTATTTTGAGTCATATATGATGAATAAATATGAGAGGAAGCCTTTGAAAAAATTTAGGAAGCTTAGAGAATGAGTTGGTGCTTTATATTCCATAATATGACCTAAGGAAACAACATGTAGTTAGGCTCTTTGTTTTAATGGTGTGATGACTCCAAGAGGCTAAAAAAGAGTCAAGAATCATATTTGAAAAGAACGAATGGAGCCTAGAATTTATTTGAGGGGTGTTGCTTCGTTAGGTGCAATTATAGAATCACAATGAGGTTTATAGATCAAGTTAGTATCTAAGCAAGTTGTGTGGCCTTAGAATTAATTCCATGAACCTAATTAGCTTCCATAAATTGTGTTTAGGCCAAGAGAAATCATCTCCACACTTTTGTATGTGTGTGGCCAAAAGAGGGAGCTTGGATTCAAGAGAAAAAGTGTGTAATTGTATCCAAGGTAGCTCACTCCTTCTTCTCTCATGCATGATTGTTTGCTTTACTTGTCTTTGAATGTGTGTATGTGTATTTTTAAGCCATGAATAGTTCTCTAGCATGACTTTGATTCTATGGTGCCATGATATTACAATATGTTTAATATGATTTTTATGATGTATGCTTGGGTTTTCTTGAGTGTGGTGAGGCCAAGAACTCTTAAGATTAGTTAAGACAAAGTAAAGAGTCTCCCAAAAGTGAGGTTGACTCCTAAGAGCATGGTTGAGTCCAAGAATCACTTAAAAAGTGGGTGAGGGTCCAACATCCACAAGAAATTGGGTGAGGCCAATCCACTTACTTGGCAAGCCTTTGTATGCTATGTATGACTTTCTCAAGTGATGAAAATGTCTCTTGAATGTTTGCACATGTCAACATGACCATACATGTATTTATTAGATTTGTTTGCATCCATTATGTATGATTGAATGGGAGATGAGCTATTGGGATTCTTTGAATCTCATCCCCTCCTCTCTAATGTTCTAACATGCTAGGTGGACCAAGAGAACAAGGAGAAGGAAGCCAACCACTTGAGAGATGAGAGTATGACATTGAAATGTATGAAATTTGCTTCTTTAAGGCCATCAAGGTGGCAAATGTTGTCATCTATGATTGTATATGACCTATGCTTTATGAACATATATAATTATGTTATTGTATCATGTATAATTGAGAGATAAGGTAGTATGAATGGAAATGCACATTTTAGTCATGTAATGGCAACTTTATGTTATGAAAGTGTATGTATAACTGCAAGTGAGATGGCCAAATTGAGAGGTATGAGGTTTGGGACCATTTGGGTAGCTCACACAAGTTTTATTTATGCCTTTAGACTTGCCCAAGAAGTGCCAAATCCCAAGGAAAGCTATTTGGATATTTTGGTATCCTATATGGAGCCAAAATTTATCATAATGGAACCTTATATCACTTTTTATTCAAATGAGCTCTTCTTGATCTGAGATTTGGCATTCAATTAGATCTTGTTGAGATATTTTTGTAAAGCTAAAGAATAGAATTTTTGGAGGTCTAGAGAATATTTGATGAATTTTTAAAGTTGGCAAAAATTCTGGTTTTGGTCTGATTCACTGTTCACTTGGTCCAAAAATGAAATCTGTTACATAGGCCCCAAATGATGTCCAATTGCCACTAAATTTTATATGGAGATACATGACATTCCCAGTGATTTGTCACAACTAGAATCACCTCATTTGGAGGTCTAGAGGGAGAGATATGAATTTTTGAAGATTCTGTCCAGTACTAGACGCTCAAACTGACCTCAGGTACTATTTGATTAGTTTTCGAGGTCTAAACATGCCTGAACTAGTCTATAGTTATTTTTCCCTCTAGGTACATCTATAGCTTTCTAGATTTGTATCATTTGTATAGATTGGATTTTTGTGAAATTAATTGGATATTTTTTAAGTTTGCTGTAGAATTTTGTAATAGCACCAGTGGACAGCTTGACCTTTAGACCTTTTCAAATGTCAAATGCCTTCTGTGTGGTGTTTCATGGTTTGGACATATTTTTAACATAAATTATACATGAGTAGATTTCCAGAATGGGTAAGAATGGGTGATTTTGATTTTTTTTAAAATTAGTTTTGATTTTCCAAAGTTTGTGACAAAAAAAGGAAAATTCTGGCTAAAATTGTATTCATGAATTTTATGTATCCCCTTGCTATACAAAAGCTCTAGGCCAATTTTGGTGATGGAAATGAGTTATATTTATGTAATTAAATATGAGAATGTGATATATGAGTTCATATGGCCCACGAGACTCCGAATTAGCACAATGCTAAGAAATTCATTATTTTATATCTTTTTCCTTGCTCCTTCATGAAATGCATGATGTGAAGTATGAGAATGACATGAGATAAGCTAGGAAATTATGGTGTTACAGAGGGTCCAAGGGCAAAATCATCATTTGTCACTCGAATTGACTTTGATAATTTTTTTGAAAGGGTAAACGATTAAGAAGAAGCATGATATATATATCATGAGTTAGAAAATAATGTGCAAAAAATTATAAAATTTGTTTCATAAATTTTTGAAATTGTTGGGACCAAAAATAACCTTGAGCAATTAAAAGCTTGTACCAAACCAAGCTGGGTCCTAAAGCTCGAGTTAACTACTTTAGAAAATTCAGCGCGGAAAGAGCTATTAGACGATGGTGACGAAATCTAAAAATGTGAAATTAAAATGAAGATATAAGCAAAATGGTTATTTGTTTGTCACCTTTCCACAAGGTAAAACGGTTATTTAGACTTTAAAATAATAAGATAATAAATAATAATAAAATATATGACTAAAGAACTTAAGTGAGACCCACATAGGTATTAATAATATTAAAATATAGCAGAGAACTCAAAAGATGCGGGTTGATTAAAATATTATAGAGAATATATGAAAAGAGACATTGGCAAAATGGTGGCATTTTCATAAAATTCTTACCTAAAAGGAGATAATGTGGCACCATATGTAGGGAAAGGAGATGATGTGGCACCATTTGTAAGAGAGATTTCTAGAGACTGCTTGTGTTACAAAGCGATGACACCAGCTTACGTTAGCAAATCTTAATAAAATATTGTGATTGCACATTTTATGAAAAAGTTACTACTGATGTCATTGTTAACATTAGATGACATCGCCACTGACTTTAGTTGTAATAAATGCAAAGTTACTTTCACCAAAAATGAGAAAAGTAACTGCAGTTGAAGTTTAACTATAATTAAAATCTAATGGCTAATATTCATCCTTAGATCAGGATGCGATCTCAGCTATTAAAGCAATATAACAATTCAGATTCTTTTTACTTTTAGAGAATAAATCACAACCATTCATCTAATCCAAAGGCTCAAATCTAATCGCCAATATCAAAATTAAATCTTAGTCATCTATTTAATCTAATGGCTTTGATCTTCCATCATAAAACCATATTAAATCATAAGCATCCATTTAAAACAAAATGCACATTAAAACTCACACAAACCTCACACCAGCTCTATTCACAAGAGCACACATGCATATTCAGCCAAGAGAGAGAAAAAGAGAGGGGCCATGTCCGAGCAAAAAGAAGAAGAAGGAAGGAGAAAAGAGAAAGGAGAAGGTAGACAAGAAAAGAAAGCACTACGGATTCAAGGCAACATAGACTAGTCCTCTTCTTCTTAGTTTTTCTTTCACTTTTCACCATGGATTTTCTCTTCTTCTCTCCTCCATATTTTGGCCATGGCTGAGAAAGGGAAGGAACTCTTGTTGCCTTATGAATCCATATGAAGAAAAGATAAAGAATTCATACATGTAACTAATGGATTCATATACTTTAAGAAAATTCCTAAATTTTGGAGGCTTTTCTATGATTTTTGAAACTTTGATTTTTAAGAGGCCATGGAAGGAATTGAAGAGAAAATAAATAGGAAATTGATTAAAGAAAGCCTAAAAGGGAGATTGATTAATATAATTTTAATTTTTATGAAGATTATGGTAATTTGTTTGTTGAATTTCATCTTGGTGGAAGCTTGGGAAATTTCATGATTTTATAGAAATTGATTTGGGGTTTTTGTTTATCTCTTTGATTATGTATCAATGGCCATTTAGCAATGGAAAAATGAAGAAAATCATACCTCCACACATACACACCCATGCCTCGACCTAAACTATATCACATATGTAGGGAAAGGCTTTTCAAAATCTAATTAAATTAGGTTAATTTATTCTAAAAATAAAGCCTATGGTGAAATTTTGGTGAATTATGGATAACTATATAAGAAGTCAACTTTTTGGAAGAAAGTATTGACCATTAGTTTCTTGAATTTTTAATTGTATTATTTGAAGTATTTTGCATGATTTCTATGGTTTGATGTTCTCTATATGCTATATAGATTATGTTGATATTTATTCTATTATTTTTAGAGCGTATTTGTGAAAGTTAGAAATTTATGAAGTATTATGTAGATATTTAATTAAATTGTGAATATTTGTTTTGGTAATATGCTATTTGTTGTTTGATTTTATGATAATATGGATATGGGTTGTTTGGTAAAGGACTAGCTTGTATATATTATGGTAAAGTTGCCTTGATTAGGGGATGAGCCCTGTGTATGTTAAAGTTGGCACTAGATAGTTGTTGTTTGAGCTGGATGTCCAATCTTAATTAATTAACATACTTAAAATGTTTAAAATAACTAATTAGGACTGGTGAGAGCCATTAGAATATTTTTGGACCAATTTAGACTTATTGGGCCTTGTACTTGAACAAGCTTATTATGTCTATATTGGACCTGACTTTGGACTTGGATTTATAGACTATTTTGGATATTAGGTAGGTCCCAGGACAAATTTGGACTTAGAAAAGTGAAAAGATAATTTTAATTATTTAAATATAATTTTTTAGACTTTGGTACACTGATATGCTATCAGAATTACTTGATCACGTATAGAGTTGTGCAAGATAATTCTTTCCCAAATATACCTAAATGTCTTGATCAAATGATGGCATGGATGATATATTATTGTGATATTTTGATATGATTTTCCTTGGGTACTCATTGGGGGATACCTTAGTAAGGGATTAGAGGTGAGCTTGCTAAGTATAACACCATAATTTCTTAGCTTATCTTATGCTATTCCCATGCCTTAAAGAATGCATCTCACATATGAGGCAAGGAAAAACAATTAAAATAATGAATATTTTAGCATTGCGTAGAGTATAAATTTTTCATTCGGTATCTCGTGGACCATGTGAGCTCATGAATCACATTATCATATTTAATTATATAGATACAACTCATTTTCATCACCAAAAGTGGCCTACAACTCGTGCATAGGCAAGGGAATACATAAAATTCATAGTTGCTACCTAGGCAGAATTTTCCCTTTTCTGTCATAAACTTTGAAAAATTATAATTAATTCTAGAAAAATCAAAATCATGTATTCTTTATTATTATAGAAAGCTACATATGTCTAATTTATGCTACAAATGTGTCCAAGCCATGAAACATAACATAGAAGACTTTTGACATTTGAAAGGAGTAGAGATCTGACTGGCTACTGGTACTGATACAACTGATACAAGTTTCTACTATAAATTTCAAAAATGTCCAATTAATTCTAAAAAAATCTAATCTATGCAAATGATACCAATATAGAAAGATAAAGATGTTAGCTAGAGAGAAAAAATAATTTCAAATCCTTCCAGGCACATCTGAGACTCAAAAACTAATCAAACAATAACTTAGGTTTGTCTGGATGCGTGATACTGGACAGAAACTTCAAAAATGTATATCTCCCTCTTTAGACATCCAAATGAGGTATTTCTAGTTAGTACAAGTCATTTAAAGTGTCTAGTTTCTCTTTGTAAAATTCCATGGTAATTAGACATCATTTGCCCCATTAGTGATAGAATTTAATTTCGGACCTAAGTGAACAGTGCATTGAACCAATTTCAGAAAATTTCCTAACTTTGAAAATTCATCAAATATTCCATAGACCTCTAAAAATTCTGCACTTTATCTTCCCAAAAATCTCTTGACAAACTCTAAATGCTTGCCAAATCTTATACCAATAAGAGTTCATTTAGATAAAAAGTGATATAGGTTTCTAATCTAGTCAATTTTGGTCCATATGAGATACAAAATGTATCCAAATGGCCTCTTTTAATGTTTGGCACATCTTAGGAAAGCTTAAAAGCATAAATATGACTTGTATGGACTGCCCAAGTGGTCCCAAACCTCATGCATCTCCATTTGGCCATTCCACTTCCATTTATGCATACATTTCCAAAATGCTAGTTTTGCTGTTACATGTCCAAGATGCACATTTCCATATATATAATTGTAAATCTCATTTATACATGATACATTAGCATAATTATATATGTTCATAACATCATAGGACATATACAACAATGAATTACAACATTTACTATTCATATGGCCTTAATGAAACAAAATTTATGCATTTGATGTCATGCTCTCATCTCTTAAGTGGTTGGCTCTCGTTTCCTTGTTTTCTTGGTCCACTTAGCATGTTAGAATATTGGAGAGGAGGAAATGAGATTCAAAGAATCCCAATAGCTCCTCTTCCTTGTAGTCACACATAAAAGATGCAAAACAAGTCTTATAAATGCATGTATGGGCATATTGACATGTGCAATCATTCAAAAAGTATCTTGGCATTTGAAAAAGTCATACATAGGCTTACCAAGTAAGTGGATTAGCCTCACCCATTCACTTGTAGATTTTAGACTTGCCTCACCCATTTCTTTAAGAGGTTTTTGACTTAACCTTACTTTTAGGAGTCAACCTCATTTTTAAGAGACTCTTTACTTTGTTTCAACCAATCTAAGGGTTCTTAACTCATCCTCACCATGGCTTAGGGTTCTTGGCTTCACCACCCTCAAGCAAACTCAAGCACACATAATAAATATCATATGAAAGCATATAGTAACATCATGGCACCATAGAATAAAAGTCATGCTAGAATACTTTTCATGGCTTAAAATTACATATACACACTTTCAAAGACAAGCCAAACATAAATTCATGCATGAGAGAAGGAGGAGTGATCTACCTTGGATGCAACCACACACTTTTCTCCTTGAATTTGCTCTCTTTCCCTCAGCCTAACACACACAAAGGTGTGGGAATGATTTCTCCTGGTCTAAACACAATTTATAGAAGCCAATTAAGTTCATGGAATTAATTCTAAAGCCACACATCTTCCTTAAACACTAACTTGATCTATAAACCCCTTTTATGGTTCCAAAAATGCACCTAATGAAGCAACACCGATCAAATAAATTATAGGCTCCCTTTTTTCTTTTCATATATGATTCTTGACTCCTTTTAAACCTCTTGGAGTCATCACATAATTGAAACAAAGAGCCTAACTACATGTTGCTTCTTTAGGTCATACTATGGAATATAAGGCACTAATTCATTCTTTAGGCTTCCTAAATTTTCTCCAAGGCTTTCCCTCATTTTCATTCATCATATATAACTCAAAAATAGGCTTAGAAAAATTTAAAACTCTCCCTAGGTATGCTAAACCTTCTTGGCCAAGACAATGAAGCAATATGACCTTCATGGACTTTGCTTTGTTTTTTTGATGGAGGAAGCACATTGGGAGACTTCTAAGGATCTTAGGAGCTCATTTAAACTTTCATTTAGACATAAAATTAAGGTATCAAGTCAGATTTTACAAGGAGCACATAAAACCCTAGAATTTCTATCTTGAATTTCCATAGTTATTTGTTAATTTGCTTTGCATATTCTTATTTTCCACACTCTTTTCCTAAGATTCATCCTTGCTTTTACCCAAAATCCAATCCCTCCTATTGTTTCTTAAGTAAGGTGAACCATAGAGAGAAGAGGAGCAAGGGGGTAGCAATCATGGAAGGAGAAATTACCTTATATTTCTTTTTTTCTCACTTGAATCTTCTCTTCTTTGGCCTCATCTCTTCAAATCCAAAATTTTTCCTTAAATCCTCCCTTAAAATAGATCCATATACTTTTATATAATTATAGGAAAGAAAGGAAATGGAGAAGAAGATGTTTGCTGTAAAGTCCCATATCAGGTAGGAGACCCTTGGGCTAAGGCCTTATAAGTGGGAGCGAAGCTGTCCCCACCCAGCGGTGTGCTCTTGGGTTGAAATGAGAGTAAGCCCAAGGGACAAAACCCCTCCCTTTCCAGGTGAAATGAGAGTAGCCTAACGGGGGGTGTAGGGGACAATACTATTAGAGGCTTTATAGGAAATTGGTATCAGAGCCAGCCTAGCCATGTGTGCAACCTGAAGATGGGTTGGCCACAAGGGAGGTGGAATGTAAAGTCCCACATCGAGTAGGATACCCTGAGGCTAAGGCCTTATAAGTGGGAGCAAAGCTCTCCCTCTTAGCGGCACACTTTTGGGCTGAAAGGAGAGTAAGTCCAAGAGATAAAAACCCCTCCCTTTTCTCGGTGAAATAAGAGTAGCCTGATGGGGGCCATAGGGGACAATACTAATGGAGGCTGTATAGGGAATTGGTATCAGAGCTAGCCTAGCCGTATGTGAAACCCAAGGATGGGTTGGCACCAAGGGGGTGGAATGTAAAGTCCTATATCAAGTAGGAGACCCTGGGGCTAAGGCCTTATAAATGGGAGCAAAGCTCTCCCCTTTAGCAGCACGCTTTTGGACTAAAATGAAAGTAAGCCCAAGGGACAAAACCCCTCCCTTTCCGGGTGAAATGAGAGTAGCCTAATGGGGGGCATAGGGGACAATAATGCTGGAGGCTTTATGGGGAATTAGTTTTAGAGCCAGCCTAGCCATATGTGCAACCTGAGGATGAGTTGGCTTCCAAGCAGGGTGGAATGTAAAGTCCCACATCAAGTAAGAGACCTTAGGGCTAAGGCCTTATAAGTGGAAGCGAAGCTCTCCCCCCAGCGACGCGCTTTTGGGCCTAAATGAGAGTAAGCCCAAGGGACAAAACCCTTCCCTTTCTGGGTGAAATGAGAGTAGCCTGATGGGGGGTGTAGGGGACAATACTACATGGGACCTCTATGGGGAATTGGTATCAAAGCTGGCCTAGCCGTATGTTCAACCCGAGGACAGGTTGACCCCAAGGGGGTGGAATGCAAAGTCCCACATCGGGAAGAAGACCTTGGGACTAAGGCCTTATAAGTGGGAGTGAAGCTCCCTCCCTCAGTGGCATGCTTTTGGGCTAAAAGGAGAGTAAGCCCAAGGGACAAAACCCCTATACTTTTTCGGGTGAAATGAGAGTAGCCTAATGGGGGGGCATAGGGAACAATACTACTAGAGGCTCTATGGGGAATTGGTATCAGAGCTGGCCTAGCCGTATGTGCAACCTGAGGATGGGTTGGCCCCAAGGGGGTGGAATGTAAAGTCCCACATCGGGTAAGAGACCCTAGGGTTAAGGCTTTATAAGTGGGATCGAAGCTCTCCCCACCAGATGTGTGCTCTTGGGCCAAAATGAGAGTAAGCCCAAAGGGATAAAACCTCTCCCTTTTTAGGTGAAATAAGAATAGCCTAATAGGGGGCATAGGGTACAATACTGCTGGAGGCTCTATGGGGAATAAGTCTCACATCGGGTAGGAAACCCTGGGGTTAAGGCCTTATAAGTGGGAGTGAAGCACCCCCTCTCAGCGGCACGTTTTTAGGCTAAAAGAGAGTAAGCCTAAGGGATATAACCCCTCCCTTTCCGAGTGAAATGAGAGTAGCCTGATAGGGGGCGTAGGGGACAATACTGCTGAAGGCTCTGTAGAGAATTGGTATCAAAGCCGGCCTAGCCATATGTGTAACCATGAGGACGGGTTGGCCCTAAACAAGGTAGAATGTAAAGTCCCACATCAGGTATGAGACCCTAGGGCTAAGACCTTATAAGTGGGAGCGAAGATCTCCCCCCCAACGACGTGCTTTTGGGTTGAAATGAGAGTAAGCCCAAAGGACAAAACCCTTCCCTTTCGGGTGAAATGAGAGTAACCTGATGGGGGGCGTAGGGAACAATACTATTAGAGGCTCTATGAGGAATTTGTATCAGAGCGGCCTAGCCATATGTGCAACTCGAGAATGGGTTGGCCCCAAGGGGAGTAAAATGTAAAGTCCCACATCGGGTGGAAGACCCTGGGGCTAAGGCCTTATAAGTGGGAGTGAATTTCTCCCCACTAGTGGCACGCTTTTTGGCTAAAATGAGAGTAAGCCTAAGGGACAAAACCCCTCACCTTTCTAGGTGAAATGAGAGTAGCCTGATGGGGGCGTAGGGGGACAATACTGTTGGAGGCTCTATGGGCCATGGTATCCCTTAGGCTTACTCTCATTTCAGCCCAAAAGTGTGTCGCTAATGGGGGGAGCTTCGCTTCCACTTATAAGCCCTTAGCCCTAAGGTCTTCTACCCGATGTGGGACTTTACATTCCACCCCCTTGGGGCCAACCTATCCTCAGGTTGCACATATGGCTAGGTCAGCTCTGATACCAATTCCCCACAGAGCCTCTAGTAGTATTGCCCCCTACGCCCCCCATCAGGCTAATCTCATTTCACTTGGAAAGGGAAGGGTTTTGTCTCTTAGGTTTACTCTCATTTCAGCCCAAAAGTACGCTACTGAGGGGGAGAGCTTCGCTCCCACTTATAAGGCCTTAGCCCTAGGGTCTCCTACTCAATGTATGACTTTGTTCCTTACAAAGCCTCGAGCAGTATTGTCCCCTATGCCCCCCCTATCAGGCTACTCTTATTTCACCCGAAAAGGGAGGGGTTTTATCTCTTAGGCTTACTTTTATTTCAGCCCAAAAGCGCGTAGCTGAGGGGGAGAGCTTTGCTTCCATTTATAAGGCCTTAACCCTAGGGTTTCCTACCCGATGTGGGACTTTACATTCCACCCCCATTGGGGCCAACCTGTCCTCGGGTTGCATATACAGCTAGGCTGGCTCTGATACCAATTCCCCATAGAGCCTCTAGCAGTATTGTCCCCTATGCCCCTCATCAGGCTACTCTCATTTCACCTGAAAGGGAGGGGGTTTTGTCCCTTAAGCTTACTCTCATTTTAGCCTAAAAGTGGGTCGCTGGGGGGGGGGGGGGAGAGCTTTGCTCTCACTTATAAGGCCTTAGCCCCAGGGTCTCCTACTCAATGTGGGACTTTACATTCCACCCCCTTAGGGCTAACCCATCCTCGAGTTGCACATATGGCTCAGCCGACTCTGATACCAATTCCCCACAGAGCCTCTAGCAGTATTGTCCCCTACAATCCCCATCAGGCTACTCTCACTTCACCCAGAAAGGGAGGTGTTTGTCCCTTGGGCTTACTCTCATTTCAGCTCAAAAGTGCGCCACTGAGGGGGAGAGGTTCGCTTCCACTTATAAGCCTTAGCCCCAGGGTCTCCTACCCGATGTGGGACTTATTCCCTACAATGCCTCAAGCAGTATTATCCCCTATGCCCCCCCATCAGGCTACTCTCATTTCACCCAGAAAGGGAGTGGTTTTGTCCCTTGGGCTTATTCTCATTTTGGCCTAAGAGCATGCCATTAGTGGAGAGAGCTTTGCTTCCACTTATAAGGCCATAGCCCCAGGGTCTCCTACCTGATGTGGGAGTTTACATTCCACCCTCCTTGGGGTCAACCCGTCCTTAGGTTGCATATACGGCTAGGTCGGCTCTGATACCAATTCCCCACAAAGCCTCCAACAGTATTGTCCCCTCCGCCCCCCATTAGGCTACTCTCATTTCACCTGGAAAAGGAGGGATTTTGTCCCTTGGGCTTACTCCCCTTGGGGGCAAACCCATCCTCGAGTTGCACATACGGCTAAGACGGGCTCTGATACCAATTCCTTACAGAGCCTCTTGTAGTATTGTCCCCTACGCCCCCCATCAGGCTACTCTCATTTCACCCAGAAAGGTAGGGGTTTTGTCCCTTAGGCTTACTCTCATTTCAGCCTAAGAGTGCGCCGCTTGTGGGGAGAGCTTCGCTCCCACTTATAAGGCCTTAGCCCTAGGGTCTCTTACCCGATGTGGGACTTTACATTTGCAAAGGAAAGAGTATGAAATACTACTAAAAGCCTTTAATTTCTCTTCCTCTTCCTCTTCCTCTTATGTGCCACTCTCCGAAGGT
The DNA here is from genome assembly GCA_026724425.1 of Erythrophleum ivorense. Taxonomy (NCBI): domain Eukaryota; kingdom Viridiplantae; phylum Streptophyta; class Magnoliopsida; order Fabales; family Fabaceae; genus Erythrophleum; species Erythrophleum ivorense. The sequence continues at coordinate 41,101 of JAIUCV010001564.1, read as the reverse complement.
TTTTTCTCTAGTTTAGGGCAGAAACATATGAAGCTAAATGAGTGGGAGAGTGGAGCGCCATCTATTTATAGGAGGGAGGAATAAAGACTTTTCAAAAATTCCCATTTTGCCTTCATTTTTGGCATTTTCATTTCTAATTCATTTTAGCTCTTTTTTTTAGAACCGTCCTTTCTATTATATAATTTAGGTTCCCAATTTAATAAAATGCCTTTGAAATCACTCAAATGGAGCCAAAACTTTCCAAAATGAATCCATCAAAATTCGAGTACACTGATGTTGGAAAATATCCACCGGAGAGGTTTTACCTATCCTGAGGCTTCCCATGGTTTTTAGGGCCTCTGAAAATCCGAAGAACTTAAAAATTTCATTTAAAAAGCCCTCCTGTGTGTATTCCAAAATTTACTCAAAATTACCAAAATGCCATTGCATTTCGTAAGTTTTTTGTTAAATTTTGTTTCTTCATTCTAGCTCCGTTTTTCCTTCAGTCTGAGCCTAAAGTTCCCATTTTTAGGAGTCTAGAATATTACTCAATTTTTTTGAGATCTTAAGTAATTCATTTCGGGGACTTGCTTTGAAAACACACTTGTTTCTATCGTTTAACGAAAACATGACATTACACTAAGTCATGACAGTGTAACATGATATGGGTATTGAGCCTGCCAATGTCAGTGCAACATGATCTAATGAGCCTGACAGTCTTTAAGGCCTAATGGTCAAGCTAATATAGGATAAATAATATTTGAATTAATGTTTGCTATATCTCTTTATCTTGCTTATATATGTTTATTTGAAGCATGTGAATTCTGAATCAGTTGATGTCTTATTTATTATTTATATTTAAATAATGATTTTAAGTAATATATTAGAAATCTCAAATTTTACATGTTATTCTTTGTTTATATATTCACAAGAAATTCTCTATCATTTTTCATTTTTATTATTCTCTATTTATATGGAATATATGTTATTCTCTATTTACGTCATTTCTGTATATTTAATAATTCTCTATTAGAATATTCTGTTTACATTATTAATTGTTTATTAATTCAACACTTGACTTTTCTTCATGATTATTATATTGTATTAATCTTATTTGTTACTGAAAAAATTATTTCTTAATCCATTGTGATTTATATTTTTCTTAGATGAGCATCTACAATGTGACCTTAAAACTTCAAGTTGAGTGGATCTGATTCCTAATATAGGGATAGATGTTTGTCATCCATAACATTAGGATCATCTTATGTGATGAATTGGATCTAGTTGTTCCAATCATATTCATGGCAATAAGAGAATATAAGACTCCCCCATTCCTTATGGGAGGGGTACTTCCTCTGTTTCCATGAGGATAGAAACAAAGATCTTATTGACCCTTTTCTTTTTATGGATAGTGTTAGATCCCAAAATCAATTAAGATTAATTATAGGAGGAAATTAATGAATTATTTTGAGAAAATCAAGAAAAATTATGGAAAATGGGAGTTTTAAGGAAAATGATTATTTTGGGGCAATTGGAAGTAAATGACTATTGTTTGGCAATTTGGGGTGGAAAATAAAATATCAATATGGATTTGAATTTAATTGGATTAGAAATTTAATTCAGGTCATGTAATCAATTTATGTATGCTAAAAGCCATTATTAGTGGCCCAACTCCATTTTTATGTGACCTAACCCAATTAAACCTATATACCTATGGCCTAACATGCAGAGCTTCAACCTACTTAGATAATGGGCCCTTTATACCAGCCCACTTCCCTAAAACCCTAAGGAGCCTACTTGCCATTTACTTAGGAGCTGAAATACACATGTTCTGCAAAAGCAAGGGAGCATTTTCGCATCTCCAAGGGAAGGTTAGGGTTTTTCAAAAGTTTGCCACCATTTTGCACCTCTAGAAGGAGATTTAACCAAAGTAAGCTATATAAAACTTGATCCTCTCATCCTTTTCTACATTTTGGTCTGATTAGTTTTTAGTTTAGTAGATTTTCACTTTATCGCCAAATCTAAAATTAGATGTTTTAATGGTTTTTTGTGTGATTTTTGGAGTTTGGGGCTAGAGAGACTATTAGATAAGTATCTTTTCCTTATTTTGATATATTTTTGTTGGATATTGCCCTCAATGACTAACTTATATAAGGGGCTTTGATTTTGTGTGAAAATAAAAGAAATTGAAGTGAGACATTGAAGTTTCTAGTGTTGGAAGACTCAAGTCCAAATTTAGAATTCATTGGAGGCTAGCTAAGTGATTTTTAAATAGTTCTTGATGCTAGGAATGAATGAGTAGCTAATTATTATAATGGATAATGATTAAGAATTTGATTTTGGTTAATTTAGGGCATGTTGAAGGTTGGCATTTGCTATTAGTTTTGGAGGACCTTTGACAACTAAGTGAGATAACTAGGGTTTAATTCTAATTCTTTATATATGTTTATTTTAATATGATATTTGCTACACATATTGTAACACCATATATTTCTAGCTTATTACTTAACATTCTCATGCTTTACATCATAAATTCCCTGAAGGATTAAGAAAAGGGGATTAAAATAATACATTTTCTTGCGTTACGACGTGTATAAAATTTTTATTCAATGTACATGTGGATTATATGAGCTCATACAATACATTCCTCATATTAAATTACATGAATACAACTCATTTGCATCATGAAATGTGGCTTACAACTTATGGAACTCGAAGGAAGTTTAAAATATACATACATATTTTCAGCCAGAATTTGGCTCATTTCTATCACAAACTTTGGAAAATTATAACTAATTCTAAAAAAATTAAAATAATTGCATTCTTGCCTATTCTGGAAAGAAAAAGATGTCTACATCATACTAAAAATGTTTCCAGACCATAACATCTACCATAGAGAACTTTTGACATTCGAAATGGTCCAGAGGTCAAACTGCTCCACTGTGCTGGCACAGATTTCTACAGTAAATTTCAAAAATGTTCAATTAATACCACAAAACGTTAATCCATGCAACGGATACCAATATGGAAAGTTGTGGATGTTAGCTAGAGGGAAAAAATAACTCCAGACTAGTTCAAGCAAGCCCAAACCTCGAAATCCAATCAAACAGTAATAGAGGTTGGCTGAAATTCTTGATACTGGTCTCCCTCTCTAGACATTCAAATAGGGTGCTTCTAGTTGTCACAAGTAACTGGGAATATCTAGTCTTTTTATATAAAATTCCATGGCAATTGGACATCATTTGAACCTTGTGTGATAAATTTCATTTTCGAACTTAAGTGAACAGTGACATGACCAAAATTAGAAAATTTTTCAACTTTGAAAATTCATCAAATATTCTGTAGACCTCCAAAAATTATGTTTTTTAGCTTCCCAAAAATCTCTCAACAAGCTCTAATTCCATGCAAAATTTCAGATCAAGAAGAGTTCATTTGGATAAAAAGTGACATAGAGTTCTAAATCGATAAATTTTGGCTCCATATGGAATACCAAAATGTCCAAATGGCTTTCCTTGGGGTTTGGTACCTCTTGGGCAAGTCTAAAAACATAATTAGGATTTGTATAAGCTGCCCAAATGGTCTCAACCCTCATGCATCTCATTTTGTCCATTTCATCCACACATATGCATAATTTCATAATGTCATTCATGAAGCCACATTGTCCATACATACTCAATTTGCATTCCATCATTCACATAACACATTCTTTCATTTCTACATCACATATTATCATAATTACATATGTTCGAGGGGTCATAGACCATATACAATAGTAGGTTACATCATTTGACATAAATATGGTCTTAAAGTAGCAAAACTCAAGCACTTTGTTGTCAAACTCTTTTCTTTAAGGTGGTTGGCTTCCATTACCTTGTCCACTTGGCCCACCAAGCATGTTAGAACATTGGAGAGGAGGGAATGAGATTCAAAGAATCCCAATAGCTCATCTCCCAGTCAATCATACATAATGAATGCAAACAAGTCTCACAAATGCATATATGATCATGTTGACATGTACAAACATTCAAAAGATATTTTCATCATTTAAGAAAGTCATACATAGCATACAAAGGCTTGCCAAGCAAGTAGATTGGCCTCATCCCATTTCTTGTGGATATTGGACTTGTCTTACCCATTCCCTAAGACATCCTTGGACTCAACCATGCTCTTGGGAGTCCATCTTGCTTTTAGGAGACTTTTTGCTTTATCTCAACCAATCTTAAGGGTTCTTGGATCATCCTCACCATGGCTAAGGGTTCTTGGCCTCACCACACTCAAGCAAACCCAGGCACATATCATAAATATCATATAAAACATAATATGTCATCATAAAACTATGGCATATAAAATCATGCTAGCATACTTTTCATGTCTTGAAAATACACATACACACATTCTAAGACAAGCTAAGCACACATCCATGTATAAGAGAAGGTGGACAGAGCTACCTTGTACATAATCACACACTTTTCTTCTTGAATCAAGGCTCCCTCTTTCAGTCACACATACACAAAAGTGTGGGGATGGTTTCTCTTGGCCTAAACACAATTTATGGAAGCCAATTAGGTTCATGAACTCAATTCTAAGGCCATACAATTTACTTAAACACTAGCTTAGTCTATAACCTCATTATGGTTCCATAATTACACCTAATGAAGCAACACCCCTCAAATAATTTCTAAGCTCCATTATTTCCTTTCAAATATGATTCTTGACTCTTTTTAAGCCTCTTGTAGTCATCACACAATTAAAACTAAGAGTCTAACTACATGTTGCTTCTTTAGGTTATAATATGGAACTTAAAGCACCAACTCACTTTCTATGGGTTCTAAAATTTTCCCAAGGCCTCCCCTCATTTTCATTCATCATATATGACTCAAGAATGGATTTAGAAAAATTTAAAACTCTCCCTAGCTAGAAGAACCTCCTTAGGTCGAGACAAGGAGCATTTTTGGCTTCCATGAAGCTTTCTTTGTTTTCTCAAGGGAAGAAGCATATGGGGAGCATCTTAGGGATCTTAGGAACTCATTTAAACTCTTATTTATGCCTAGGAATCATCATACAAAATCAGACTTTATAAGGTGCACTTGAAACCCTAGAAATTGCATCTTGAAATCTAATAATTTTTTATTAATTCCCTTTGCGTATTCTTAATCTCCACACCCTTTTTCCTTAGATTCATCCTTGGTTCTGCCTAAAAATCAGATCCTCCTAGGGTTCCTTAGGTTAGGCGAAATGGAGAAGGAGAGGGAGCCAAGATAGCAACCATAGGAAGAGAAATTACCTAGTTTTCTTGCTTGAATCTTGCTTGAATCTTGCTTTCTCTAAGCTCCTCTCTTCAAATCCAAAATTTTCCCTAAGTTTCTCCCTTAAATCAGATTTTTAAACTTCATTTTAATCAAAGGAAACAAAGGAGAAAGAAGAAGAGGAGGTGTAGATGGAAGAAAGTATGAAAAACTACCATGAAACCATACCTTAAAGTTGGATTTCTTCTCTTCTTCTTCCTCCCTTGGTGCGCCTAAAACCCTAGCTTTGTTCTCTAAAATTGGGCAGAAATTTCTAAGTCTAAATGAAGAAGAGAGTGGGGCACCACCTATATATAGGGGGAGGAGGAAGCATTTTTCAAAAATTCCCATTTTGTCCTTCGTTCTTTGCATTTTTATTTCTTCTTCATTTTAGCTCCTTTTTTAGAACTGTCTTTTCCATTATAAAATTTAGGTTCTCAATTTAGTAAATTGTTTTTGGAATCACTCAAATAGGAGCTAAAACCTTTTCGAACAAATCCATCAAAGTTTGGGTATACTGACATTGGAAAACATCCATCGGAGGGGATTTAATTGTCTCAGGGCTTCCCATGGTTTTTAGGGCCTCTGAGAACCCCAGAGAAGTCAAAACTTTTATTTAAAAAGCCCTCCTGTGTGAATTCCAAATTGTGGTCAAAATTGCAAAAATGCCATTACATTTTTGTAAGATTTTCGTCAAAATTTGTTTCTTCATTCTAGCTCCATTTTTCCTTCCATCTGAGGTTAGGGTTCTCATTTTTAGAGTTTAGAATGTTACTCAAATTTTTTGGGACCTTAACTAATTCATTTCAGGGGACTTGCTTTGAAAACATGCCCGTTTCTGTCATTTAATGAAAATCGGACGTTACACATATATGTTTTTCTATGCTAAATGATTGGTTGGTTACTTGATTTTTGTTTTAAACCATGAATGTGTCCTTGTTGGAGCTATGATCATGTTGCCACTATACATTGTGATGCGATTGGGTACCAAGTTATGACCAAATTCAATGAATACACTGAGCAGTGAGCATCCTTGATAGGAAATTGGCACCACGGATGGGCTTTTCCCTTTGTTTTTGGCCATTAATATGTTGTATGTGATTGTTAGTATGTGATAGTTAGTCACTAGTAGTCCAACTAGTTCATTTGCTGAGTATGTTGATGATGCTTTTACCATTCTTTTTATGCAACATGCATTTATGTTCATTACTTTATACATATGTATAGAATTTTCCTTTGGTTATTGAGATTTGCATCTCAACCCCTTTCATGGGCTAACAATTTCAGGTGAAGGTTCTTTCATCAAAGAAAAGGGAATACAAATAGATGATCATCCTTAGTTGAAGACAATATGTGGGGATTCTATACTTGAAGGCTTAATTTAGTGTAGATACTATTCTTTTTATAATTTATTTTGTATAGCATCATAATGCATTTATATTGCCAAGTATAGGTATTTTGATGTTTTATAACCAAGGATGTAACCATTAGGAAGGTAGATTTTAAATTACATGTATTTTGATGTATTTACCTAATGCTGATTTGATATGGATTTCTATGATTGTATGAAGTCTAAATGGTTAATCTATGAATGGGAATTTTGTTGTTATTTGAATACTTAGCCCAAAATGTATAAAGATTCTTGTTAATATTGATACCTAGTATGTAGACTATAGTGTGTCATAGCTATAATATATATATATATATAAGGACACCTTAACAATTTGACGTTAAGAATAAGTTCATTTGGTTATTGGGACTTGTCCAGAATGGTCTGAGTCCAGATGGTAGGGAATTGTACAATTTGATATTATCACTAGTGGCTCTAAGCACCCTTTGCTTTCACAATTGGTAAGTTACTAATACATGGTAAGGTTGATTGGCTTGGTCAAGCTTTAAGTTCCCAAACGATGGGAGTTAGTAAGTTGAGGTATATAGTTAGTTTTATGCTAATAAAACCATGTGTTCTAGACACAGAAAGACCTTAGAATTCAAGTGGAAGAAGTGTTGAATGGTTGGGACAAGCGTATAAGAAATTATGATCAAAGGTGTCCTAGGTTGCAGCAAAACTATCTTTGAGTTGCAGGCAAACTAAGTCTAATAGGTAATAGAAATGAAGTGCACTATAGCAAAAGTTTCTCACCCATGGTGTAAATTGTGAAAAATAGGGAAAGAGCACTCTCCAAAGCAATCTCGCTGTAGCGAGAATCAAATGAGTGGCTTGGCAAGACTCTAGTGTGCAATCTCACCATGGCACTAAATAGGCCTGCTATGGTGAGACATAGGACCTTGGTGAGTAGGGAGTTCCAAAGGGCATCGCGTTGTGGCATGGAGGATTGAGCAATTTTGTGTTTTTGGTTCTAATAGCTAGCTGAGCTATAGTGTAGATCCTTTAGGTCATGGTGTAGGTTTAAAACTTTAGTTCTAGAGTTACAGAATTAAATTAAGTCATGGTTGGGAGTGCTTAAGTCGTAATGTAAGTATATTTTGATACTTTTAGAAGTTCTAGTAGACAACTTGGCTGTGGCAAAGCCCATCCAAGTCACAACCTATGTCCCTAAATGTAACGTTCGATTTTCGTTAAACGACACAAACAGACATGTTTTCAAAGCAAGTCCCCTGAAATGAATTATTTGAGGTCCTAAAAAATTTGAGCAACATTCTAGACTCCTAAAATTGAAAATCCTATCCTCATATGGAAAGAAAAATGGAGCTAGAATGAAGAAACAAATTTTGACGAAAATCTTACAAAATGTAATGACATTTTTGTAATTTTGAGTAAATTTTGAAATTCACACAGGAGGGCTTTTTAAATGAAATTTTTGAGTTCTTTGAGGTTCTCAGAGGCCCTGAAAACTATGGGAAGCCTGGGACAATTAAATCACCTCCAGTGGATATTTTCCAACTTCAGTATACCTAAATTTTAATAGATTCGTTTGGGAAGGTTTTAGCTCCGATTTGAGTGATTCCAAAGGCATTTTACTAAATTGGGACCTAAATTTTATAATAGAAAGGATGGTTCTAAAAAAGGAGCTAAAACGAAGTAGAAACGAAAATGACAAAAATGAAGGGCAAAATGGGAATTTTTGAAAAAGCCATTTTCTTCCACCTATAAATAGGTGGCGCCACCCCTCTTCACTCACTTAGACACAAGTGTTTTTGCCCAATTTTAGAGAAGAAAGCTAGGGTTTAGGCACACCAAAGGGAAAGAAGAAGAAGGAGAAATCAAAGGCTTAAGATATAGTTTCTTGGTAGTTTTTCATGCTTTCTTCTATCCAAACCTTCTCTCCTCCATTCTCCTTTATTTCCTTTAATTAAAATGGAACTTACAAATCTGTTTTAAGGGAGATATTAAGGGGAAATTTCGGATTTGAAGAGAGGAGCTCAAAGAACACAAGATTAAAGTGAGGAAAAGTAAGAAAACAAGGTAATTTCTTCTCCCATGGTTGCTACCTTTTGTTCCTCTCCTTTCTCCATTTTACCTAACCTAAGAAACCCTAGGAGGACTTGGTTTTTAGGTAGAACAAAGGGTGACTCTAAGGAAAGGGGTGTGGAGAATAAGAATATGCAAAGGGAATTAACAAAAAGCCATTAGATTTCAAGATGCAATTTCTAGGGTTACAATTGCACCTTGTAAAATCTGATTTTGTACAATGATTCTTAGGGCTAAATAAGAGTTTAAATGAGTTCCTAAGATTCCTAGAAGTCTCCCCATGTGCTTCCTCCTTCAAGAAAACCAAGCAAAGTCCAAGGAGGCCAAAATCATGCATTGTCTCGGCCTAAGGGAGACAGCATAGCTAGGGAGAGTTTTAAATTTTTCTAAACCCATTTTTGAGTCATATATGATGAATGAATATGAGGGGAAGCTTTGGGAAAAATTTAGAAAGTATAGAAAGTAAGATGGTGCTTTATATTCCATAATATGACCTAAAAAAGCAACATGTAGTTAGGTTCTTAGTTTTGATTGTGTGATGATTCCAAAAGGCTTAAAAGGAGTCAAGAATCATAATTGAAAAGAAATAATGGAGCTTAGAATTTCTTTGAGGGGTGTTGCTTCATTAGGTGCAATTATGGAACCATAATGAGTTTATAGATCAACCTAGTGTCTAAGCAAGTTGTGTGGCCTTAGAATTAATTCCATAAACCTAATTGGCTTCCATAAATTGTGTTTAGGCCAAGAGAAATCATCCCTACACTTTTGTGTGTGTGTGGCCGAAAGAGGGAGCTTGGATTCAAGAGAAAAATGTGTAATTGTATCCAAGGTAGGTCACTTCTCCTTCTCTCATGCATGATTATTTGTTTTACTGGTTTTTAAATGTGTGTATGTGTATTTTTGAGCCATGAAAAGTTCTTTAGCATGACTTTGATTCCATGGTGCCATGATGTTACAATATACTTTCATATGATGTTTGTGATGTGTGCTTGGGTTTGCTTGAGTATGGTGAGGCCAAGAACCCTTATCCATGGTGAGGATGATCCAAGAACCCTTAAGATTAGTTGAAACAAAGTAAAGAGTCTCCCAAAAGTGAGATAGGCTCCCAAGAGTATGATTGAGTCCAAGAATCTCTTAAAGAATGGGTGAAGCAAATCCAACATCCATAAGAAGTTAGGTGAGGTCAATCCACTTACTTGGCAAGCCTTTGTATGCTATGTATAATTTTCTCAAATGATGAAAATGTTTCTTGAATGATTACACATATTAACATGATCATATATGCATTTATGAGACTTGTTTTGCATCCATTATGTATGATTGTATGGGAGATGAGCCATTAGGATTCTTTGAATCTCATCCCCTCCTCTCCAATATTCTAACATGCTAGGTGGACTAAGAGAGCAAGGTAATAGAAGCCAACCACCTTGAAGATGAGAGGATGACATTAAAGTGCTTGAATTTTGCTACTTTAAGACCATACAAATGGCAATTATATACCAATGGATGTATATGTATTATGATGTTATGGATACATATAATTATGATATTATGTCATGTATAAATGGGAGAATGTATTATGTGAACACTAGAATGCAATATGAGTATGTTATGGCATTGTAGCTTCTTGAATGATGTCATGGAACTATGTATAAGTGTGGGTGAGATGACCAAACTGAGATGCATGAGGGTTGGGACCATTTAGACTGCTCACACAAGTCCTAATTATGCTTTTAGACTTGCCCAAGAGGTGCCAAACCTTAAGGAAAGCCATTTGGACATTTTGGTATCCTATATGGAGCCAAAATTGACCATATGGAACCCTATATCGCTTTTTGTCCAAATGAGTTTTTCTTGATCTGAGATTTAAAATGCAATTAGAACTTGTTGAGAGATTTTTTGAAACCTAAAGAACAGAATTTTCAGAGGCCTATAGAATATTTGATGAATTTTCAAAGTTGGCAATTTTCTGGTTTTGGTTAGGTTACTATTCACTCAGGTCCAAAAATGAAATCTATCACACAGGACCCAAATGATGTTCAATTATCATGAAATTTTATATAGAGAAACTAGACATTCCCAATGACTTGTGTCAACTAGAAATACCTCATTTGGATGTCTAGAGAAGGAGATATGAATTTTCAAAAAAACTATCCAATATCAAGAACTCTAGCCAACCTCAGTTATTGTTTGATTGAGTTTCTAGGTCTAGGCTTGCCTGAACTGGTCTGGAGTTATTTTTTCCCTCTAGAACATCCACATCTTTCCAGATTGGTATCACTTGCATGGATTAGATTTTTGTGAAATTAATGAGACATTTTTGAAGTTTGTTGTAGAATTCTGTGACAGCACTAGTGGACAGCCTAACCTCTAGACCATTTCGAATGTGAAACGTCATTTGTGTTGGATGTTATGGTCTGTACATATTTTTAGCATAAATTAAACATGTGTAGATTTCCAAAGTGGCCAAGAATACATGATTTTAAGTTTTTTAGAATTAGTTATAAGTTTCTAAAGTTGTGACATAAATGAGGACAAATCTGGCCGAAAATATATGTGTGTATTTTAAGCTTCCCTATGAATTCCACGAGATGTAGCCACTTTTGATGATGCAAATGAGTTGTATTCATGTAACTAAATATGAGAATGTGATGTATGAGCTCACATGTTCTATGTGACACCAAATGGAATTTTTATACACAACATAATACAAAAATAATCAATATTTTTAATGCCTTTTTCTTTGAATATTTTCATGATTCATAGAGATGAGTTATTTAAAGGCATGAAATGAACTAGAAATATATGGGGTTACACTAAACCCTTAATTTAGCTTTTAAAACCTAGTTTTTACTATGTTAATGATAAGTAATGACTTATCAGAGCCTCCACATTCGCAAGCTAATAGGATTAGATCTGCTAGTAAAAGAGAGTAAGAAGATATCAAACACCCCTTTGTACCTTAACATGTCTACTATTTCTTCCACTCTAGATATGGAGGAACCTGTCCGTCTTTCCTCTTCCATTTCTATGCCTATCTCTATTCCCTCTTCTTGTATATCTCATGCTTCTAATAAGATAGATAACCTTGTAGAAATTACCCATATTCCAAAAGAATCTCGACTAGAAGAATCTATTACCCTTCTTCTTAATCCTTATCACCTTTATCACCAAAATAGATCCTTTACCCGATCTATCCAGAGGCTTCTTTCTCCTCGAGACCCTTCAGTAAAAGAAATAGTCCAAGGTATCAAACTAGATCAGTGTGGGCTTCAATCTACCCAAGCTGAATAGTATGTTACTCTGGAAATCCCTACTAATTTCATTTCTCACTGGATCTGTCAAGGTTATTCTCACCTCCATCTTGGAGCCATCAGACTGGTCCTTACCTTACATGGTAGAAAAGGGATTGCTACTACAGCCTGTGTTTCCCTTCTTGATACATCCTACACCTCCTTTCAGAATGCTTTGATTGGAGCTGCCCTTGTCACTTTAAATGGTGGAAGCATGATTTTGACTATCATACCCAACTTCAACATAAAGTTGTCAGATCCCACTCTTCCCACCAGGCTAAAAGTACAAGTCCAGATCATTAGTGCTGAACAAGTTTTTGATGCTATTCCAGCCACTCTCCATCACCAGATGATCTACTGTTTGCAGAACCACTCCGTTGATCTTCACTTCTCGAATACCACTGATGATGTTCTTTATATGGTTTCTGATAGACCTGACAACACCACCATCATCCAGATCCCTAAGTAGATTCCTAAAGAAGATTTGCTTCACCTAATGTCTCTTGATGGGTTACCAATTATGAAAAAGAGTTTCATGGGGGATAAAAGACCTTCCATACATTTGCTTCTCTTGTTCTCGAAAACCTCTCTAATGGCACTGTAAAATCAACCTTCAAGAGACCTGGATCTGATGAAACAACTACCTCAACCCTAAGGCCAATGAATCATTCTATGATGATCACTCTTGTGGTCACCCAAGAACAAACGAAAGGTCTAATTCCCATTCACTGGTTTCATCCTGATGGATCTTATGCATATGTTGGCAAAATCAATGGACACTTCCTTTGGGATTGTGATCCATCTATGTGTGACCCTGATTATGGATGTAATGATCTTAACAACTGGGAAGGACCTGAGGATAATGCTTGGAGACCTTGTGATTCTTGTGCTTCTCTTTAGAAAAAACAATTACCCAAACCATCTTGGAAATCTGGCCACTATTCTTGCTATACACCTAACAGCAGTTCAGATGATGATGACCACCCACCAAAACCCAGATGGGTTGGTATCAAGTCTCCTAGACCCAAGCCAGAAAGCTTGTCTGACCTTCTTAAGGAATTAGGCCATGAAGACCTTCTTCCTTTCCCACTACCTGCTGAACCTATCATTCCCATACAAACACAACCTATTCCATGTATGATGTTTCCTCTGCATCAAAAACCTATGATTCTGAATTCCCTGCTATGGAAAGAAGAACTAACCCTGAGACAAACATTACATACAAGCCGTATTCTGTTCCTACAGAAGTTTCACCTAATGATGCCATGAGACCTATCTCACAAGTTGAAGAAGTACTCAACTGGCATACTCATAATGCTATGGCTCAAAACAAAGTTCTTTAAAGAATTGACTCTCGACTTGAGAATCTCTCCAGTCAAACGACTCATACTAATTCTCGCCTAGATGGATTGTCTTCTCAAATCCAAGACTTGTATGATCGCCTCTAAAAGCAGGTTATTTCTCTAGATGTAAAACTTAAGGACTTTATTGCTCATGGATATATAGGACCAACTTTTACACAGAAGGAATAAGAGCTTCGACAAGTAAAAACTCAGATTGATCAAATTGAAAAAGATATAGCTAGAGATCAATCTTGAAGTATCTATGATTCTTATCCTTCTCCTTTTGTGTCTTCATATAATCCATATCCATCACCCCTATATTCACCTTATCCACAGGAAGTTGATTATTCCAAATGTTTCAAAATGAACTATGAAGTCTTTAGAAAGAAAGAAGACTATCTCAGTCTTGCACAACTTCGACAGCTTCAAGCCAAGCAACCTTCAACCCCATCACAACCTCTTCCACCTAGAAATATCTGTCCTCCTTAATGACCACCTTATTTTCCTTCACACCAAGAAGCTTCACCCTTCTGGATAAAACCTCCAGAATACCCTCTTGTAAAACCTTTACAGATTCATACTCCACCTCCCTCGCCGCAGTATACTATGTCTCCTTCTCACCTTGATCTTCCGTAGAAAAATAAACAGCCTGAAATAGAACCAATTGAACTATCTGGGACAATCTCTTTATTGTCCACCATTAACCCTTATCTTTCAAATTTTGATTTTGACCAGTCATTATTGGTCTTGAACCTCTTAGTTCTGATGACGAAGAACCTGTTCTCCACCCAATGTCCTGTATGGTGAATCTTACTCATGTTGAAGAATATGATGAGTCAAACATTGAACATGATGATGACTATGCTGACTAACCATATCATACCACTTTCCCAGAACCTCCGCAAGCTCAAACCCGTCCAACCATTGAACCATGGTTCACTTTTGATGATATATCTCCTGATAAATGGCGAGACAAGTTGCATGAGTTTTCAACTTGGATTGATCTTCAAATGACTCAACCAAATGCTAATCTTCTTGTAACCCTCACTGAATTCACCAGCAGACTCACTGGTACTCTCCAAGAATGGTTTCAAAGCCTAAGAGAATATCGACAATGATTCTATACTACAGTCAGCAGTGCTAATGACCTCCTTGGCCTTATTCACAAAGAATTTCTTGGTGATTTCCATCTTATAGACAAGCAGAAGTGGCAAGAATATTTTCAAATGAAATATTACTCCTTAAAGAAAAAAGATCTTGATTTTCATTACAAACGAATGACAGAACGATATTATCTCCTCAATGGGTTCAATGATGTTAATCTCAGACATACATTCATTGCCTCTTTGCCAGAAGAGCTATAACCAGAACTCTCAAGAGCCATCTAATCCCTCTAACGAGATATGACTGACATCTCTCTTGGAGAAATTTACCAATTGACTCTGGCTACTTTTGCGAAATTATGTGAGCAGCATAAATGTTTGATTCTATGATGGATGGAAAGCTCGCTTTGCAGAAAGTTTGTAAAATGTCTTATCTCCAAATTAAATGCAAAGACAAGCCAAAATGCTCTTGCCCAACATAACGACGATCTCATTACAAGCATGGTTATTCCAAGCCTTTCAAGTCTCATAAGACTTACAAAAAAAGGAGACCTAAAAGACCAATTTAACTTTTTAGAAGACGGCTCATGCAACATGGAAATCGAGACCGATGTTACATTTGTGGAAAAAAAGGACATTTTGCAAAAAATTGTCCTAATCAAACAAAGAAGGATATTAAGCTCCTTCACCAAGTTCAGGCCAGCATTCCTTTATCTGCTGATGATGACATTGAAGAATATTTCTCAAAACAAGAAGATGCTGATGCAAATACTATTTTTGCCCTTCCCAGACTTCCCTTATCTGATTCTTACTTTTCTGATTCCGATCATTCCAGCCACTATATTCATCCGAGCTACTCTGTTCAACCTTGTCAACTCATTAAGCAGAAAAAACCTCCAATTCAAATGCAGATTCTTCAGAGTAAGTATCATAACCCTATCCTTGTTATAGCCTATATGGATACTGGTGTTTCTAAAAGTCTTATGAATCTTACAGTTCTCTCTCCACAGGCATGGACGACTCATTCTGAATACTTTACTGCCACTGATGGAAAAATCTTTAAAGTTGATCTTATTACCAAGAAAAGAATTGATATCAAAATCTTTCCCAATTGCATCGTCTGGACCAAGGTACTTAGAAGCAGTCTCCTCGACAAGGATATCTTAATTAGCATGGACTTCTACTATCAAGTAAAAAAGCTACAAATCCTTCCTCAAGGGATTCAATATAAATAACAGTTCAAGCCTTACACCACCATTCTAAAGGTTTTTGAACTGTCAAATGTTCCTGCTGGATATAAAGATATTTGGGATCAACTTATGCCTTACTGTCCAGAGTCCCATGATTAGTTTTCCCATCCTTCTCCTTTGTGGAAGAGTAAAGATTTCTTCATCCAATTTCCTTTCAAAAGAAATGAGGATATTAATCTTACCAAAGCCACTCACCCTGGCATGAATCCTGATGATCTACAACTTGTTAGAACAAAATGTGCAACTCTTTTATAGCAAGGCCTTATTGAACCTACCAAAACTAACTGGGCATGCCAAGCATTTTATATGGACAAATGCACAGAGCAAAAACATGGAAAAAAAAAAGACTAGTCATTGACTACAAACCTCTCAACATGTTTCTCTAAGATGATAAATTCCCATTGCCAATGATCAGTTCTCAACTCACCCTGCTTAAAGATGCTAAAGTCTTCTCTAAGTTTGATTTTAAGGCATGCTTTTGGCAACTTGGAATTGATCCAGCTGAAAGGTATAAAACAGCCTTCTATATACCTAATGCTCAACACCAATGGACTGTTATGCCATTTGGATTAAAGGTTACTCTGTCTCTATTTCAAAAAGCCATGACAAAAATCTTTGAGCCCATTCTCTATAGTGTCTTAATTTATATTAATGATGTCCTACTCTTTTCAAAAAATGAAGCAGACCACAAGCTACTTCTCCAATAGTTTTTGGCCCTTGTCCAAAAATATGGGATAATGCTTTCTTCTAAAAAAAGTCAATTGGGCCAAGCCTTAATCGAATTTCTCAGAATGCATATTTCTGATGGACATTATCAGCCTGGTCCACACATCATCCAAGAGTTACTCACTTTTCCAGATAAAGATCTCTCTATGAAAGAAATTCAACAATTTCTCAGGGTAATCAATTTTATCAGAGACTTTATTTCAAAAGTGTCTAATCATACCAGCCAGATGTCCAAGCTCCTCCGAAAAGCCCCCCTCCTTGGGGACTTGCTCAGACTGCAATAGTGAGACACCTCAAAAGAGTCTCTCAAATACCTTTACCTTTAAAGATTCCAGATAAGGATAAAAGGATCCTTTAGACAGACGCTAATGAAGACTTTTAGGGCGTTGTTCAGATTGAAAAGATTGACAACAAGACATATTACTATGGTCATGCTAGCGGACAATTCAAAGACTCTGAAAAACATTATCATGCAATCTACAAAGAGATTCTTGCTATCAAAAGAGGGATCGAGAAGTTCAGTTTCTACCTATGCTCACATGATTTCACTATACAAATGGATAACTCCTCCTTCCTTAAGTTTTTAGAGTCTAACAAAAAAGTTCTTCTAGATAAACAACTACTCCGCTGGAAATACTGGTTTTCCCACTATAAATTCACAGTTGAACATATCCAAGGATGCCATAACATTCTAGCTGACTTTCTATCCAGACCTCCAAAAACCCTTAGTCTCATCACTCTAGCTAAACCCGTTCCTCTCATCCAAATGGCTCATTTTATCCTTGGATGTACCATTCACCATCCTCAACCCGAACTAAAAAAGGATTTTCCTTTTGGGGAACCTAGACTAACAACTCCTGCAAAAGTCCAAAACCTTGCTCAAAAATCTCTGTTTTATTACCTCCACTATTACTTGAAGGACATCCCTCCAGCCTTCAACCTTGTCCAAACCCCCTTTTTACTCTTGTTTCGGATCACAGACTGAGTTACAAATGATGCCCTTTGGTATCTTTGGGCTCTCACTGCTCTTTACTCAGGAGCTCTTGCATTTCCACCACTCATGATCTTCTAACACCTCACCACCTCTGATAATAGGACTTTAATCTATGGACCCTACTAGAATGGTTTTCTCCATTACCTTGGTGGTGGTGCTCTGAGCTTGACCATCTCATTCATCGTCACAACCTTTGGCAAATCCTTGACAAACAAGTGTCCAACATTTTCATCCTTCACCGTCCTTACTGGATTAACAGACAGAACATGCTCTTCACTCGAAATCATGCATATGAATGGAATACTTTTTTAGACTGGCCAAAGTAATCATCTGAGGCCCTAAAGGCTTTAAAATTATTTTTATGTGAAATTAATAATTATAAGCCTGATTCATTCATATTTTGTACATCATTAGGACCTTACCCTGGAGAATTTATCCCTAGAGAACCTAGACTTCCATAACTAGATCTGCCCAATACAGAACAATGGACTCCAGAACAGATGCTCCAATTCCTTATAGGAACTAGTTCTCAAGACCCTGGAGCCTCATCATCCTCCCCAACCCAACCACCCTCTGATACAATCATACAAGACTCACAGGATCCATATGAACCTATTGCCTTGAAAGAATTTGAAGAATGGTTCACCTCCTGTTTCAAAAAGTCTCCAAAAGACCCTGACGACTCCACTAACGAGGACCCCAATATGTCTCCATCACGAGCCAATCAAGAAAGGACAAGCCTTATCCTACAGCTTGTCCTCCCAGCACTGACGACGACCCCAACTTGTCTCCATCCAAAAGGGATAAGCCTTATCCTAAAGCTTATCCTACGTTATTGTATAATTATGGGTTTTACTATTTTGCATGTGCAAAGGTCGCTTTCTATCAACTCTGTAGGCCAATGTGTTTCTTCTTTTATAAAAGATGTTTGTCTTGTTCCTCCCCTCCTTCTCTATATATAAAGGACCCTTACATCTAAGAAGGGCAAGTGAGAAAAGCCTTTCTTCTCCTCTTGTAACCACCATCTTAAATAAATGGCTTTATTATAAGTTTCTTTATCTTCTAAAATCTTTTTATCAGTAGATCTCTTACGATTATCTTGTCCATCCACTAGTATGCTCTACACTTGCCTCTTAAGAGGATCCTGTGTATCAGAACATGTTGTTACTACCATAGTATCTAGATAACAATAATTACTTATCTAGAGTTTCTAAGCAAATTAACATAATCCTTTCTCTTAAAAGGCCAGCGCATGAAAGCCCAACAAGAGAAGTGGCTGTTAGCACAAGGATACCTAGAAAAGGATTTTGGTGATTCTGATTAGAAAATTCTGTTAACAATTTTTAGATGACAAGGTAATATCCCCTGATGAGTAAGGGATTAGTTGTTCTTATCCAGATCAATAGCATAGAGACGAATGTGATCTGAGCTTATAGATCCATTAAAGAATGAGTTAGAGGTTCTAAATAAGGAATTAAATTCTATATGGGCTTAAGTCTTCTTGCTTATCTAATTAGTGGTTGTTAATAATAAAAGGTTTAAATTTTCCCACATTTTCATCTATTAATGAACTAGTATCTGTTTTAGACCTTAAGTATTAATTACCAAGAGTGAATTATGCTTAATTAGTGTGATTAAGAGTTAGAATTGTTATAGATAGGGGATTGACTTTTATAGTTATTTTTTATACTTGGGGATTTCTTTTAGGTAGTTTAGATTGAATTCCTAGTCTATGCTTATAATGAACTGCTCTCCTATTTCTGAACATTTGAACGATATGCACTAATATTAGTTTATTTTTGCAATATGCCATAATCTGCTATGTTATAATAGTTTTAGTTGACACATAATAAAGAATTTAAACCATGAAGAAATGCTTAAAAAGGTAAGGCAATTAGATAAAAAAAATTAATTAGAATTATTCCTTTTAAAAAGAAAAGTTTTACTAAAATGGGTAAATAAAAAAGGTGTTACAATGGTTACTTATTCTTAATGGTCACCTTGTTCAATTTCCTATAATCTATGTACAATCTAAGGCTTTTATCTTTCTTCTTTATGAATAAGATTGGGGCTTCCCAAGGTTTTTCACTAGGTAAGGTAAATTTCTTAGCTAATAAGTCTTCTATTTGAATTTTAAGTTCCTTCAATTCTAAGGGATAAATCTTATGTGATGCTTTAGAGATTGGTGCAGTTCTTAGGACTAAGTTTATGTTATAATCTAACTCCCTTTTTAGAGGGAGGGTGGAAATCTTGGAAGGAAAAACCTCTAGGTATTCATTCACTATTAGGATGTTACTTAATCTTGATTCCCCTATCTGCTCAAAGAATTCTAAGGTAACACATTGCATACTCACTTCATCTATTTCCACACTTATGGGGTCAACAATGAGGTTGACAAATTTAAATATCAAGGTCAGTGAAAACATCACTGTTTTATGGAGTCAATCTATGGTCATGCATTTCTCAGTCAACTAGTCATGCTTACACCCTAAAATTTATTAAAAGTAATTGTAGACAATTAAAGAATTATTATCATGATAGTTAGGCAAATTATGGCAAATAGATATTTATGGAGAAATAAATTATTAATATAGATTTAAAATTCCAATTGCTTTAGAAATTTAATCTAGGCCCATAATTAATTTAAACATGTTAAGGATAAAGACTTATGGAGGCTCAATTACATTTTATGCAGACCTAACTTCATTTATCAAACTTAGCCCAAGGGAACCCACTTAAAATTGGCCCAACAACTAGTAATGAGCCTAATTGGACTTTAGGCTGATGGGTTAACTCGACTCCACCCTAAAACCTTAAAAACCTAATTGAAATTCACATTAGTGTTGAAGAGACATAAGGGTTCTACAGACCACAAGAGCATTTTCGCACCTTAAGGAAAGGCTAAGGTTTCCATCAACATTTTGCTAAGTTTGTGCATCTCAAGGATGATTTAGTAAAGGTGAGTTATATAAGACTTAATCCTCTCTCCTTTCTTTGCATTTTGGTCTGATTGGTTTGTCATTTGGAAGATTTTCATTTTTCTTCTTAGATCTAAAACTTGCTTTTGGTGGTTTTATGGTTAATTTTCGGAGGTTAAGGCTATGAGGGTCATTAAGTAAGTATCTTCTCCCCATTTTCTATTGGTTTGAGACCCCAATGGTTAACTTATGATATAAACTTAGATTTTGTGCAAAAATACCCAGAAATTTGAGTGGAACATTGAGGTTTTTAGGTGGGTAAAGTTCAAGTTCGAATTTGAAACTCCTTGGTGATTGGGTAAGTGATTTATAGGAACTTCTTAATAGTCTAATGCCATGGTATCTGGTTTATACTATAATTAGTAACTAATGATATGCTTTGAATTCATCTAGAACCTCTAGGTGTGTGGAAACTTATATTGGCTTCAGAACTGTACGCAATTAAGTAAGGTAACCTGGGTTTGATTTAATTCCTTGCATATGTGCTTTGTTAATATAATATTTGCTGTATAAATATGTTTTGTTTTGTTAAATGACTGGTTAGTTAATTGACTGTTGTTGTTTGGACCATGTCTGAGTCTATGGTGGAGTTGTGGTGCAGCTGCCACCTGTGTATCGTACTTCGATCAAGCACCAAGTTATGATCTGACCCTTGAATACACTGAGCCCAAGTTATGCTCAATAAGGAGTTGGTGCCATGGATGAGTCTTTCCTGATGTTATTGGCCTTTAACATGATATGTGTGATTGCTAGTATAAGATAGTAGTCACTGGCAACTCAACTAGTTCATCTGCTAATATGATGGATGATTATGTTATATATCTAATTAAAATGCACTTATGCTGATTGAATTGTACATATATTTAGAATTATCCCTTGGTTTCTGAGATTCACATCTCACTCCATTTTATAGGCAAACAAATTTCAGGTAAAGGTTCTTGGATAAGGGGAAGGGAAAGGGGAAGCAAGTAGATAAAGCACCCTTGACATGGAGGCCATGTGTGGGCTTCCTAAGCTAGAGCCATTTTTGTTTAGAATAGATGCTAACATTTTTGTAATCTCTTCTGTATAGCATCATGATGCATTATATTACCAAGTGTAGGCTCTTGATGTTTTATAACTAAGGTTGAATATAATAGGAAGCTAGGCCTTGTAGTACTTGGAATTGACATATGTACTAAATCAAGATCTAATGTGGTTAATTACCAATGAATAACTATCACATAGTCACTTGAGATTTGATCATGTAATGTAATGAATGGTTATTCCAATTGGTATTGTATGGTAGCTCAACTAGAATATATATATATGTGAATGTTATTGTTAGTGACCTAGGTTACCAATTGCTGTCATAATATGTACATGTGCTGATATGTATAGTAGTGCTCAATTATTATGAATTCCCTTAAAGTTTATGATTAATGTGGAGCATTACTTAGTGGTATTTGAGAGTTAGGAAGTCTATAAAACCATGAGTAATGGCTAAAGAGGCCCTAATATTCATCTATAGTAAGTGGTAAAGTGTTAGGAGGCACGAAAATGAGTAGATAGAATCAGAAGGGGTTTGAGTCGCAGCCAAAAGCACAAAAGTTATGGCCAGAGATATTACAAAACTATAGAGCATCATGGTGCAAGGTGAAAATCTTGCCTAAGGAGGGTAATAGAACTTGACATCACCACAGTGCAAAACTTTAGGCCCTAGCGTAATGCGGGAAATTTTACAAGTGGAGTTCCAGTAGCTCACCTCACCATGATGAGAATCGAGAGAATTTGATTAGTAGGATCCAGAGGGTAACTTCATTGTGGTGCAAGAGGTTTGAGTTGCAGCGTGGATTATGTATGTTGGTTTTGAGGTTCCAGTAACCATTCAAGTCACGACATGGTTGTACCAAGTCACGGCATAAGTTCAATAACTTAGTTTTTAGGTTCTAAAAGATATCTTCGCTGCTGTGGGAATGTCCAAGTCATAGCCTAAAATACTGAACTCCTATTTTTAGCTTCCAAAACTAAATTTTCATGAGGTTAATGGTATGTAATGACTTAGAAATAATTATAAGAGGGTTTCGCGAATGTAGAGTCAGTAGTACCATGGTATGAGGGATGTATTTGATGACTTAAATTTCTTATAAGTTTAAATTGCTTTGCTTATTAAATAATGATCCTTCAGAATAAAAAGGTTCAAATTTCCTTAATAATTTTCCTAAATGGCTTATTGTATTGACTTTAGACCTTGATTTATAATCATTAACTACGTAATTAAGCTTAATCCCCATAATTAGGAGTTAGGGTTATTACAATGCCAAAGATGATATCAATATTACTTAAAGGCAAACAAATAATGTGAGAAATAAAAGGTCTATTTTGAATTTGAATTAAGCAATTTAAATATGTAGTTGAAGTACAAACTTTTTCTCCTGTAGAAGTGAAAATAGGTACTATGAAAGGTAGATCATAAACATTTAAACCTAATCTCTTCACATAAGCAATAGCTATAAAGAAGTGCATAGCTCCTAAGTGATATAGTGCATGTAAAAGAATATTATTAATAAAACACAACTTGTACGAGATTATGCACTTATCCATTTCTTTACTATTGAGAGTGAAGACTCTCCCTTTTGTTAGAGGCTTTTGAGTTAGTCTCCCTTTTTGGTGCCTTTCTTTTATTTTGTGAACATTCCTTCGAGAAATGTTCAAGCTTACCATAGATATAACAAACACTTTGTTCAACAAGACAAGGCTTATTCCCATGCATCTTACCATATCTAGCATACAAGATAGTTGTTGGATTCCTCATAATCTACTGCCCCTTTTTAGAATTAAACTTGGGTTTAAAATTCTCCTTTTGAACTTTTCCTACCCTATTCTTCTCTATAAATTATTTCTTTTGCTTGTCCTTTCTGGTCTCTATCTAGTGCTTCTAAATGCTTACACTTGATCACCAAGTCAACAAAGTCTCAGATTTTGTAACGAACATAATTTTTGTAAAACGATGAAATGAGCCGTATAAAAGTAAGTCCTATGAAATGAGCTAGATAATATCTCACAAAATTTGGGTAGGGTCCTAGACTCCTAAAAATGATAATTCTATGGTCAGATGAAAAGAAAAACAAAGCTAAGATAGTGAAACAATTTGTGACAAAAACTGATGAAACATAATCGCATTTTCATAAATAAGTGCAACTTTTGAAAAAACACATAGGAGGCCTTTTTAAATGGGAAATTTGAGTTTCCTAGGGTTCTTAGAGGTCCCAAAAATCATAGGAAGCCCCGGGACTGGTAAAGCCCCTCTATGTACTTTTTCCAATGGCGATGAGTTTGAACTTTGACAGATTTATTTGGGAAGGTTTTAGCTCCAATTTGAATAATTTCAAAGGCATTTTATTAAATTGGAAATCTAAATTTTATAATGGAAAAGACAATTCTAAAAAAGGATCTAAAACGAGGCCAAAATAAAATGCCATTATGGAAGGGCAAAATTAGAAAAGTAAGCTTCTTGAAACTTCCATAAGCTTCCACCACTTTCTTGTCTCTTTTCCCCTTTAATTAGTACGACCCTTCCTACCCAAAAAAGAAAAAATGCTTGGCCCTCTTAGGTGCACAAGAGAAGAGGAGAAAGGGAGGAAACCAAGGCAAGAAAGATAGGTAAATTCATAGAATTTCATGCTTCTTTCTCTTCCAATATTGCTTCCCTCCTTCTATGCTTTCGTTCTATAGTTTTCTTGAATGGATTAGTTCTATTTTTGGTCCAGAATAAGGGGGGAATTTTTGAAAATTAAGAAGGGAATTCAAGCAAAGGAAGAAGCATAAAAAGGGATCTAGAAATCCAAGGTAATTCTCCATTCTTGTTGCTTCTCCTTGTTGCTCTCTTCTCTTGGTGTATGTTTGGCCAAACCAGAACCATGAAGGGGGGAGGGAGTTCTATCTTAAAAAAGAGGGGAACAAAAGAATTAGTCCATGGGAAGATGGAATATGCCAAGAAATTTCGTGGAAAATCAATAGAAATTAAGTTAGGAAAGTGTGGTATTTTCTAGGGTTTTGGAAAATTTGATTTTGTGTGAGTAATTCCTTGGCTATTTGAATGTTTCCTTGAGCTCCTAAGACCTCTAGAAACCCTCTCAAGTGGTTCTCCCATTAAGGAAAAATCAAGAACTCCATACACCTCCATTATGGTGCATATTTCGGCCAAGCTAGGTTCATTGGGCTATGGGGTGTTTTAATATGTTCTAGCCTTGGTTTCAGACTCCTTATGATATTAGAAGATGGGAGGAACTATTGGAAAAAATTTAAGAGCCATGGAATGAGAGATGGGACAATAGTGTCCATAATGATGGCTTAAGAAGCAACTTGGTTTTCCATTTGTGCAAATGGTTACATGAGGGCTCCAAGGACCTTAATTTAGTTCAAGAAGTCTAGAAATGGGAAGAGATGGGAGCGTAGAACTTGAAATGCCATAGTTGCTTCATTAGGCCAATTATGGAACCACTATGCCACTTATGAAACCAAGTGTGTATTCAAGCTTTAGTTTAGTGCCTTGGCTTGCTTCAAGTGTGTAATTGTGTGCTAATTGTGATGTCTAGGACAAGAGAACACGCATCCACCTAAGTGTTCTTGTGAGGCCGAGAAAGGGAGGAAGTAAGGCAAAGGAAGCTTGCATCAAAGTAAAGGTAGCTCTCTACCTCATTCTACTTGCATTCTTATGTGTATGTATGTCATTGGGTGCTTGTGCATGCTTGATGACTTGAGAATATGCCACTTGATATCTTGAGATTGCATTAATACCAATGTGTGTTCTTGAATGGCTTTGATTATGGAAATGGCTCACAAGGGTGAGGTGATGCCAAAAGTCTCTTAATGTGGGTGAAGAGATGCCAAAAGTCTCAAGGCATGGGTGAGACTAGGCCAAAAGTCCCTTGGATGGATGAGGCTAAGTCAAAAGTCCCTAGACCAAGAGTAAGGCAAATCCAAAAGTCTTAGAAATACGATGAGGCAAAATCAAAAGTCTTTAGAGCTCTTCCTTGGATTTAATATGAGATGGTGGCATGAAAATGTGGTTATATATGTTATATGCTTAAGGCACCTTGCATATTTGTGTTCTTAATATATGTATGCATTGAATGTATGTGTGAATAGGTGTGTGAGCTATTGGGATTCTTGGAATCTCATTCCCTTTTCCCCTTCCATCTTGAATTGTCTAGGTGGCTCACAAGAAGCAAGAAAAGCAAGCCAAGAGCCTTAAAGGGCTATACTTTAAACCTTTTGTAGTTTTCTTTATGTATAAATGTGAGAGTGATATTGTACATGTTATTTTTGTCATGTAAGACCATGAACAATTGTAATATGATGTATGAATCTTACATAGACCAAGTGTGATATGAAATCAATGGAAATGTAAATTTGGATCCCTTGATGGCTTGACATATTTGTGTACTCTTGGATGTGGAATGGCCAAATTAAGAAGCATGAGGTTTGGGACCACTTGGGCAGTGTCTACAAGTCATATTTGTGCTTTTAAACTTACCCAAGAGGAGCCAAACCATTGTAGCAAAATTGACCATTTGAGTGAGCTATGTCACTTTTTGTCCAAATGAGCTCCTCTTGATCTAAAATTTAGCATTCATTTAGAGCTTATTGAGAGCTTTTTGGGAAGCTAAAGTGGGTACTTTTGGAGGTCTACAGAATATTTAATAAATTTTTAAAGTCGAAATTTTTTTTGGATTTGGTCACTATGACTATAACTTTGGTCCAAAAATGAATATATGTCAAATATAAGGCAAATGATATCCAATTGCCATGAAATTTTGTGAGAAACTAGACCTTCCAGTGACCTTTGCCAACTTGAATCACCCCATTTGGATGTCTATAGAGGAAGATATGAATTTTTAAAGTTGCTATCTAGTACTAGGCATCCAGTCAGAGCCGTGTCACTATTTGATTAATTTTCATAGTATGAATGAACCTGAAATGGTCTGGAATAATTTTTTCCCTCTAGATAACATCTATAGATTTCTAGATTGATATCATTTGCATGGATTGGATTTTTTTAGAATTAATTGGACATTTTTGAAGTTTATATCAAAAATCAGTATTAGTATCTGTAGCCAGTCAGACCTTGTACCTTTTTTGATGTCAAACATGGTCCAGATCCTCTGTTCATTACTTGAAATTATTTTTAGTGTAAAGTTAACACTCAGAGCTTTCTAAGAAGCTATAGCATGGTAGATTTTAATTTTTATACATTTAATTATGAATTTTTAAAATTGCCCCTGAAATGTGCCATATGATATCCGAGGTGAATGAAGAAAAATCCATGGTTCTAAACTTGCAATCCATGGATTGCTTGATGTTTTAGATTGTTTGTGACTTGTACAAGTGATAAATGAGTAGAGAATGATATTGGAACTTCCACGGGGCCCATATAATAGGAATTGAAAATTTAACCCCGATGTTGCTGTCACACCTACCTTTCTCATATGTTCTAACTCATAGTATTGAAGGATCTTGTATTACCCTCAGAAGACCCTATTAACAAGGTCTTAAGTTTCACAAAGCAAAATCCAAGATCCTATCAACAAGGTTTTTAATTCGATAGTGTAGAGTCTAAGATTTTGTCAAAAAGATCTTAGACCTAGGAGATTTGTACTGACCTATCTAGAGAGTTTCTAACACTAACCCAAGTATGTCCTATCGTCTTCTTATGTAAAGATAATAATCAAAACTTACTTTTTATGTAATTTTAAACACTTTTGTTAAATGTAATCATTAGGTCCTACGAAAAGTTTCTCATGTACTATATTCATACAGATCAAAAAAGAGATTAACACTACAATGTTACATCCTCACTAGAGTCAGACTTTACATTCAACACTTATTCAAATGATTCATAAGACCAATTACAGTCAGTACGTAACCTATTAGTTGGTTTGTTCATTCTCTATTTGTCTGGCTCCATTTGTAGCATAGTTAATATCTAGAAAATGGTTAGTTCATAATGAGATAAAATCCCAATAGCTAACAATGTACTTAAGAAACATACATATAGATAGTATAGATTACTATCCAGGATAGATTCGATGCATACTTCAGTGTCGGAGCACGTAATATCTAGGTAGCAGCATATTCTCATTCGTTAGGCTAGGTAGCAACATATTGTCTTTCGTTAGGCTACCATGCTTTGGTTATTAGCCAATAATAGTGATTTAGTACTCATAAGAGTCATCTTAGTAGACATACATGCAACCAAACACAGCATAGAGACTTTAGGAATTCATCCAGTATAATAACATAAATAGCAAAATGAATACAGTGTTAACTACCTATTTCGTCACCGTCATTTTGTTGTGTTATTCCTTAGTTCTTGCTGTCCCAATTGCCTTCCTAAATTTCAATCATGCATTGCCTTAATTAAGAATGAGTCATGGTTAATATTTACATTGCAATTAAATTACTAATGCCCCCATATGAAATTCCTAAACCCCTTTCGTTAGTTGACGATTGGAATTCCTAATTGTAAACAATCATATCTTCGTTTTCTTTTCCTTCTCATTAATTAGTTACTATCTAAGTTATTCATGTGTGGTCCAATGCTTTGAAGTTAAGTCTTTAGTCCTTATTTTCAAGCTTGATTCTCTAATTTACCATACAAATTCACACTACAATAGCGAAAAACGAAAACTACCATGTCTCAATTTAACTACATTTTCGGACCTATTTTTGTGAAATTTCTTTCCTCCACTAAATGACCTCCAAAAATCATAAAAATTGGTAGAGTGACCCCTTATTATGTTAATTATAAGCCACGGAAACAGTTTTCAAGAATTCCTAGGGATAGCCCCTGAATTCCTACTGTTTTGGTCACTACCTCAGTTGAGCTCATTGTACACTGCCCTTGCTGTTTCTGGCTTTGTTATCCTACCAAATGAGCCCAGAAAATTCCAAGACTTTTTGGATCCAAATTTATACATCTTAGCTACTCCCCACCAAATTTCATGCACTAATTCCTTCATTTACCCATTTAACAAAATTCTTTATGAATTCAGCCCCAAGTTGTCCCATCCAGAAGCTAAATTGAATTGGTGGGTTGTTTATTTGATCTACCTTGTTCCAAAAATTCTGTAGTTTTTCAGATTTCAATTATAAGGAATGGATAACCTGTTACACAAATTTTGGCTTCAAAATTCTTTTTTAACTAATTCTACAAAAGGCAAAATGTTTCAGTCCAGAACAAGGAAGAAACTTAGAACTTACCCTTTATGGAGTCCTTGTGCTTTGGTTTATCTTTTCCTCTCTCCTCTTTTGTGGCTGTCCGAGTTTTCTCCCTTCTTACCACTACTTCCCTCGGTCTAAAATGAATTAAGGTGAATGGTAACTAATGTAACGGATAGCTCGTGCTTTTTCACTGCTTTGGATGGCATAAAGGTAAGTCAAAAATTCCTTGACTCGGTGCATTGCTAGGTGGTAGCCTATATGTGTCTTATTCTTATTTAAACTACATATTAAAGGCAATATTTAACTCTTGCTGTCAAACCAAATATGAGCACTAACAATTTACAATTGAATATGTATATATGTAGGTGGGTGGTGCAAGCATGAGGTGTCACGTTTTTGTGCTGGAGTTTTATTCTTTCCCATTCTTATTTGGTGCAAGCTAGGTGGTAGCATTTTACATATATATATTACTCCCCTCTAATTCATATATTGCATATGGTACCTACCCCCATGGCAATTCTGATTGTGAGCAAGATTAGAATGGCATTTGTGGACATAAATATATATCTAGCATAAGCATGAGGTGTCCTTGCTTGGTTTGTTTAATGCTCCCTAACTCATTTTCTATTCGGTGCAAGCTTAGGTGTCCTCATTCTAAATTATCTAAGCTATTCATTTTCATGCAAATTTTTCATCCCTAGCTCCTCCACAGCTGAACGCACTACCTTAAGGTAATCAAATGTCATCTACCACATATGCTTACACGCCTTACACAAGGAAGCATGAGGTGGCATTGGTATTTACTTCCCACATCCAAGGAAGAAGCAAGCCATGGTGAATTTCCATTCATGTATATGACACCACTTAGGATAATGAAATGCCATCTACCACATATACTTACATGTCTTACACAAGGAAGCATGAGGTGTCATTGGCATTTAATTCCCATATCCAAGAGAGAAGCAGCCGTGGTCAATTATCATTTATATATATATCTCTTGCATGGCTAATACATAAGATATAGACCTGCTTATTAAAGTTCATTTCCTCTGTGGCCCACTCCACCGTTTATGCTTAATGTTTTATTCTTATCTTATTGCCTTAGATGAAATCTATGGCAGTCCACATGGCTAATTATTTCGAATAGCAAAACCACACATGGATACATATATTTTGATGAGTAATGGCTTCATAAAATGTTTGGTTCTAGCATCCTAAAGCACTATTTAATGATGTACATATATACATTGTTTATGGTAGACACTCCACAATGTTACACCATCCCCTTTCCTATATGTCCACATCTCCTAATGCCAACGCCATTAATCCAAAGGAGCTCCATGGCAATTTTTTTTCTACGGCTAAGTGAATGGCTATCCCATGGTCACATGTACCTACTTACACTTCCATGTTAACTAAATGGTTAAGTTGATGTCTCAATTAAACTTCCAAACACATACCTTCCTTTCTAGTCCTAATTGAATTCCTTAGTTCCTAGTTAACCAGGTTAGTTCTTTAATGCCTTCCTTGATGTTCTTCGTTAGCTAGTTGGGTTATGTTATTAGTTACAGAGAATTTGGAATGTGACAATTGTGTAACAAAAGTGCATTATTTTCATACTTTTCTTGTAAGTTCATGGGGAAAATGGATATAATAGCCTTGAATGAAAGAGTATGATAATAGAATATATGTGGTATGACAAATTTCTAGGGTGTAATACTCGGTTTTCATAAAAATGATGGAAATGGGCTAGATATAAAAAAGAGTCCTCTAAAATAAATGAGTTGAGGCCAAATAAAATTAGGATAAAATTATAAATAATAGAAAATGAGGATCCAAGGCTTGGGATGCCCAAAAATTAGAGCCAAGTAGCTAAACAAAATCAAATGAAAGGTAGTGGCATTTTTGTAATTTTGAGCATTTTTAAAAAATTCATAAAAGGGATTTTTTAAATGGAAAAATTAAGCTTCCCCGAGGTTTTCAAATGCCCTAAAAATCATAGGAACCCCTCAAATGGTTTAAACCCCCTCTGGTTTACATTTTAAAAACGTCAGTTGACTTGAACTTTGATCCCTTCATTCGGGAAGTTTTTAAATTAGGTTTGAGTGATTCCAAAGGCAATTTATAGGTTAGAGGACTTAAATTTTATGATGGAAAAGATAGTTCTCAAAAAGGAGTTGAAATGAGCCTTAAGGGAGAAAACCAAGAATGAAGGATAAAATTAGCATTTTGAAAAACTTCTAATTAGTTCCCTACCTATATATATGTGGCGTTCCTCTTCTCCCCACACTTAGTCAACCTAATTTTTCATCTCAAAACTGGGGAAAGTTCTGCCAAGGGAGGCGCACAAGAAGGAGCTTCAAGGGAGAAGAAAACCAAGGAAAAGGTAAGGAAAACCATGGATTTTCTTGCTTCTTCCTTCATTAAACTTGTTCTCCTCCTTCTCCTCTTTCTTTCTATGGTTTTGATGTGTGATTTAGGACTATTTTGGGTCTAGGTCAGAGGGGAGGAGATTGGAAATTCAAGAGAAGCCTATAGCAAAGGAGAGAGCTCTTGAAAAGGCTAAGAATCAAGGTATGTATCATGGCTTTTCTTGCATCCTTCCCTTTGTTCTTCCATCGGTGATTTTTGGCCCCATATAGATTAACCAAGAGAGAGTAAATTCTGACCTAAACTAAGCATGAAATCTAGGTTTTTAAGTGTTAGAAACAAGTATATGTAAAGAAATTCCAAAAAGGAGCATTAGAAAACAATTTTCCAAAACCTAGGGATTTTGGTGCACCATGGTATGCATGAAGCTTTCTAGTGGTATTTTTAATTGTCTAAGAGTGTATATGAGTTCTTGAGGCACCTAGAAAGCCTCACATGTGCCAACTCCTTTAGAGAAAAGTTACAAAATCCATTAGTGCTCCTAGGCTTGTTATGTCTTAGGCCAAGACCACCATGAACACTTAGGGATAGTTTTTAAATTTTTTTTAAGAATATGATGAAAGAACATCAAAGGAACCCTTAGAAAAAATTAGAAGCCTTGGTTTGTGAGATGGAGGTATAGGTTCCGTAATGAGAATTAAAGAAGTAACTTGTATCTAAGCTCTTGGAAATAATTTGTGATGACTCCAAGGAGTCCAAATAGAGTTAAGAGACCTAGATAGAAGGAAAAAATAGAGCCAAGATCTTGAATTCCAGTAATTGCTTCATTAGG
The DNA here is from genome assembly GCA_026724425.1 of Erythrophleum ivorense. Taxonomy (NCBI): domain Eukaryota; kingdom Viridiplantae; phylum Streptophyta; class Magnoliopsida; order Fabales; family Fabaceae; genus Erythrophleum; species Erythrophleum ivorense. The sequence continues at coordinate 9,310 of JAIUCV010001564.1, read as the reverse complement.
TCTTGTATGGAACTATTATGTAGCCATATGAGAAAGTAAGCTTCCATAGAGTGTGTGTGATGCTAGAGTTTGTTTCAATGATGTAATTTTATCCCATTTGATATGTTAGGCCAAAGAAATGAAGCTCCACCTAATTACAAGTGTGTGGCGAGAGAGGGGAAGAATAATCAAGAGAAAAGTATGCAAATCTTGCTTTAAGTTAGCTCTCTAACCTTTCTCTCATGCATGGCTTAGATGTGTAATTGTCTTTGTGTGCTTGTATGTATGTTTGAACCATGAGAAATGTTTCTATCTATTACTTATAAGCTATGGTATCATTATGCTTCTTGAAATGTGTTTATATATGCAATATGGATTGAATGGGTTTGGTGATGTCAAAAATCCCTTAATAAGGGTGAGGATGAGCAAAAGTCCCTAAAAATGGATAAGACAAAACCCAAAGCCTCAAGAAGAATGTGGTTAAGTCAAAAGTCCCTTGAAAGTGGGTGAGGTAAATCCAAAAGTCCTAAGAGAGATGGGTGAACCAATGCTTTTAAGAGCTTATGTTTTCTATGTAAGAGTTCATGTGACAAGAAAAATGTTTTATGTATGCTCACTAGTAGCTTGAATGTCATACATGCATTCTTTGACATGTATATGCATCCATTATGTATGTTTGAAAGGGTTAAGAGCTATTGGGATTCTTTAAATCTCACTCCTCCCCCACACATCCTTAACCATGTCTAAGGGATAGAGAAATATGCATTATATTTACATTTTGATGTCAAGAATTGTAATCATGTAATGTATATATGATGTAGACCTTTGAGTAAGCTCAAATGTATGTATAGATGATGTATGTAACAATTTTAGAACCAAATAAAAGAATGCATAAGTTTTTACCACCCATATGCTATGATATGCATGTGTATAATTGCAAGTGGTAAGGTAAAAATGAGCTCCATGATAATTTGGATCCTTTAGAATTCTTTCATATTTTGTATTTATGCTTTTAAACTTGTCCAAGTGGCTATCAGATTAGAGGAAAGCATTTTGTGCCTTGAGATACCAAATTGGACTTCAAATTTGACCATTACATGTGCTGAACCAAAGTTTGACCAAATGAGTGAGTTTTTTCATGAAATTTGGCCAGCAAGTAGGTCTCATCTAAAACTTTTTAGAGCGAAAGAGCACTCAATTGGAGCTTTAGAGAATTTATTATGATTTTTCAAAGTTGGCCAAATTATGCAAAAATGGTATGTGCACTGTTCCTATGGTCAGTTTATATTTCTATATCACACATAGGTCAAATAAAGTCCAATGCTCATGAAAGTTAATAGATATAAACTAAATATCATAACCTTTCCATAGCCACTAAGATCACCTCATTTGGAGCTTTGTAGAGGGAGAACAAATTTTTTAAAGTTGCATGATAGTATTAGTAATACAGTTCAACATCAGGTACTATTCTATCAATTGCCATGGGTTTAATGCCATTGTGTTAGTTTGGAATTATTTTTATCATTAGTTAACATCCAGAGCTTTCTAGAATGATATGGTTTGCTCAATTTCAATTTTTTTAGAATTAGTTATGAATTTACAATTTCACACCAGAAAATTGAAACAGTGAACCCTAGAGCAAACTTCAATTTTCTAGTGCATGGCTTCATAACCCGTGATGCATGAGTTAAATGATGATGTTTATGACTTGAATGGATATGTTATGGATAGGAAATAATGTGGATGAGTTCACATGGTCCCTAAAAGCCATAAAGCATGAATATGGTCTTCCAATCATGCAACTTTTGATGTATGAAAACATATGCTTCCTTGTAAATGTTGTCTAATATGCTATAAATGGATTAGGATAGACCATGGGACTATTGTGTAAAGGTAAAGAGGTTAAGGCATTACATAGGGTGATCATAGTTCCCTTGACCTCAAATTTCAAACATGCTTTAAACTTTCTTGCCTTCTAGGCTTTATTTGGGTTTTGTTTCATATGTGACAAAAATTTTGATGGAAACTTAAACTTAGCCACATACTAAGCCATTGTCATGTTTTCTTGAATTAGTTGTAGGAACTTATCTCTTTCTTGTTCTTTACACTTCCTAAAAAGTATTTCTCAAGAAGGGCAGTCTTGAAAACTTCCTAATGATCTTAGTTCTCTATGTCTCTAAGGTTTATTTAGCCTTTTTCCACCAATTGTTTACATCCCCTAGTAGCATATATGTGGTGAACATAATTTCTGGGCAACTATGTAACATCTGATTTCTCTGTAAACATACAAAACTTACCAGATATAAAAAAGAGTTTCTCAAATAAAATGATTTAAGGTCAAATAAAATTAGGCCAATAATAGACCTTAAATAATGAGGATTTAAAGCTAGAGGTGCCTTGAAAATGGAGCCAAAATAACCAAACAAAATTTAACAAAAATATAGTGGCATTTTTGTAATTTTGGATAATTTTTTGAAAACTCAAAGGAGGGATCTTTGAATGGAAAAATTAAGTTTTTCAAGGTTCTCAGAGACCCTAAAAACTATAGGAACCCTTAGAGCAGTTAAAACTCCTTCAGTTTACATTTTAAAATGACGATTGACCTGAATTTTGACATTTTTGTTTGGGAAGATTTTAGATCCAATTTTAATGATTCTAAAATCATTTTATAAGTTAGAAACTTAAATTTTATGATGGAAAAGACGGTTCTCAAAAAGGAGTTGAAATGAGCCTTGAGGGAAGAAACCAAGAACAAAAGGCAAAATTGGCATTTTTAAATGTCTCAAATGGATCCCTAGCTATTATATGAGGCATCCCTCTTCTCCCCCCACACTTAGCCAACCTAAATTCTGTCCAAACTAGAGGGGAGACCAGCTAAAGAATGGCGCACAAGAAGAAGCTTAAAGAGAGAAGAAAAACTAAGTAAAAAGGTAAGAAAATCCTTAGAATTTCATGCTCCTTCCTTTAGCAAACTTGTTCTCCTCCTTCTTCCCCTTTCTTTCTATAGTTTTGGTGTGTGATTTGGGGCTGTTTTGAGTCTTGTTCAAAGGGTGAAAGTTATAATTTCAAGGAGAAACCTATAACAAGTGAAAGAACTCTTGAAAAGGCTAAGAATCAATGTATGTATCTGGCTTTCCTTGGTTTCTTCTTCTTGTTCCTCCATGGATGATTTTTGGTCACCTAGAGAACACCTAAGAGGGAGTGAATTCTAACCTAAACCAAGCATGAAATGTAGGTTTTTGAGGGTGAGGAACAAGTATATGCAAAGAGATTCCAAAAAGGAGCATTAGAAAACAAGTTTCTAAGACCTAGGGATTTTGTTACAACATGGTATGTATAAAGCTTTCAAGTGGTATTTTTAATTATCTAAGAGTATGGGTTCTTGAGACCCTTAGAAAGCCTCACATGTGCCATTTCCTTCAAGAAAGTTACAAAATCCATGGGTGCTCAAAGGTGTGCATAATCTGGGCCTAGGCAAGAAGAAGCACTTAGGGAGAGTTTTAAATTTTTTTAAGCCTAAAATGGGACTAATATGATAGAGGAATATCAAAGGAAGCCTTGGAAAAAATTTAGAAGCCTTGCTTTGTGAGATGGAGGTGTTGGATACATAATGAGACATAAAGAAGCAATTTATATCTAGGCTCCTTAAAATGAATTTGTGATAACTCCAAGGAGTCTAAATGGAGTCAAGAGACTTAGATTGAAAGAGAAAATGGAACCAAGATCATGAATCTCAATAGTTGCTTCATTATGCCTTGTATGGAGACATATTGGTGCCACATGAGAAAGTAGCTTTGCATAGAGCTTGGATAAGGCTAAAGCTTGTTTCTATGAGTGATTCATGTCTTATTTAATGACTCTAGGCCAAGAAAATCAAGTGCCACTTAATTCCATGAGCTTGGCTAAAAAGGAGAAGATAAGTTCAAAGGAAAAGTGTGATGTTCTTGCTTCGAGGTAGCTCTCTAACATTTCTCTCATGCATGGCTTAGATGTTTATTTGTCTTTGAGTGCTTGTGTATATGTTTGAACCATGAAAAATGTTTTTAGCCATTGCTCACAAGCTATGGTACCATTATACTTTTTGAAATGTGTTTATGTATGCAATATGGCTTGAATGGGTTTAGTTGTGCTAAAAGTCCCTTAGTAAGGGTGAGGATGAGCCAAAAGTCCTTAGAAATAGGTGAGACAAAGCCAAAAAGTCTCAAGAAGAGTGATGTTAAGTCAAAAGTCCCTTGAAAGTGGGTGAGGCAAATCCAAAAGTCCTAAGAGAGAAGGGTGAGGCTAGACCAATGCCCTTGAAAGCTTATATTTACTATGTATGAGCTTATGTGATAAGGAAAATGTTTTATATATGCTCATTAGTAGCTTGAATGTCATGTATGCATTCTTTGACATGTATTTAGATCCATTATGTATATTTTTAAAGGGTAAAGAGCTATTGGGATTCTTTGAGTCTCACTCATCCCTTCATATGCCTAAGTAGGTCCAAGTGAGCCAAATGAATCAAAGAATGGTAGCCAACAACCTTGAGAAGCAAGACTTTGACAAAGGAATAGAGAAATGGCCTTTTTATTTGCATTTTGATGTCAATAATTGTAACCATGAGATGTATATATGATGTAGACCATTGAACATGTCCAAAAATAAGTAAATATGATGTATTAATCAATGTAGAAGCCAAATGAATGTGAATGTGAGTTTTTGCCACTCATTTGCCTTTTTGTCCATGTGTATGAATGTAAGTGGCAAGGTGAGAATGAGCTCCATGATGATATAGATCATTTGAAATGCTTTTATATGTTGTATTTATACTTTTAGACTTGCCCAAATGGTTGTGGAAAGTGAAGAAGAGCATTTAGTGCCTTGAGATACCCATTTGGACTTCAAATTTGACTATTTTGTGTGTTGTACCTAAGTTTAACCAAATAAATGAGTTTTTCTATGAAATTTGGCTAGAAAGTAGGTCTCATCTAGATCTTTTCATAGAACAAAAGAGCACTTAATTTGGACCTCTAGAGAATTTATTATGATTTTTCAAAGTTGGCCAAATTATAAAGAAATGGTATGTGCACTATTCATATAGTCAGTTTATATTTCTATGTCACATATGGCCCAAATGAAGTCCAATGCTCATGAAATCTTACAAAAATAAACTTGACACCATAAGCTTTCCGTAGACACTAATATCACCTCATTAAAAGCTCTGTAGAGGGAGAAATGAATTTTTGAAGTTGCATGATAGTGCTAGTAATATAGCTCAACCCCCAATATTATTCCATTATTTTCCCTATGTTAAAGGCCATTGCATTGGTTTGGAATTTTTTTAGTCATTATTGAACATCTATAACTTTCTGGAATGGTATGGTTTGCTTGATTTTGATTTTTCTAGAATTAGTTATGAATTTTCAAATTTCATATAAAAAATCTAGCTTACTAACTTGACAACAAATTCTGGTTTTTGGAATGTATGGCTCCAAATCCATGATGCAAGAGTTAAATGATGATGTTTATGACTTGAATGGATATGATATGGATAGGAAATGATATGGATGAGTTCATATGATCCCTAAAGCCATGAATCATGAATATGGTCTTACAATCATGCAACTTTCCATGTGTGAGAACATTAGCTTTCTTGTAAATGTTGTCTAATATGCTATGAATGGATTGGGATAGACCATGGGAGCTTTGTGGAAGGACTCAAAGGTTAAGGTATTATAAACTACACATCCAACTACTCTAGCCACTTATTAGTTATAAAGGGATTATTCTCTCCCTGAAAAGACAAGGGCTTAGCCTTTCTAAATTCTACTAGGCTTTCGTAATTTGAAGTGGGTAGTTTGGTGCCATGCCCTTATTTTCATTAATGGGGCCTAATGTTTTAGTACTATGTGTTAACTCTTAGTAGTTGGGACTTGGCTATCACCTTTATTTTCTTAGAGTTGTTGGACAAATCAGTGTGTGCCAGCAGCTTTTTCCTTTATGGTAATAATCATTGCCTTGACTTCTTTTCTTATAGTAGTAGCCAACCTCTTAATGGCATTAGTCATGCCATTGTCATAGCTAGTGCTATTGGAGTTGCTCCTCCTTTTTGATGTCATAGCTTTTTGCACAGACTGAACAATTATTATGGAGGTGATTAGGCTTAATAAATCTTATTCTACTTCTAGAAAATTGTGTGGCATCAAGAAATGATATATGAGCACTTAAGTACTAGTGCCACTGTCACTTACATTACTAGTATACTAGATAGAGTTAGGTTGCCAATCTCCTTAATCTTTAATTCTACCTAAATACTTTTACATATTTGTTGGATAAATCACTCTGATACCACTAATATAACCCCTTCACTAATTATGTATAATTTAATTATCCTATGTCTAGTTTAATTGTAGTAAAAGCTAATTAATCTTTCAATAACCATGTAAACAATAGGGAAATTACACAAAATGTTGACATGAAATCTAAAATTCCCTTGTCATATTTCCCTTGTCATTGAGAATATTCTTATTATAAGAATATCATAGCATTTGGTGAATATTCTTATCATGAGAATATCAATATTTGTATATATATCATCAAAATATCATATGTCAGTCGATATTTAGGATGGACACATATATATCATACAACAAAAGAGAAATCCCTAAACTAAATGTTATTGAGTCTACTGAGGAGTGTAATATCCTATAATTTGGTAACTAAAATAGTCCCTAAAGAGTGGAATAAATTATTTAAAATGGGGCCATAGGGGAAGAGAGAGACAGTTGGAGTTAAAAGAGAACTAAAAAATTAGAACTATTATGTTAATGAAAGAGGATCCTAAGGTAAAATGAATTGAGGCAAATTAAGGGTAGAATGCTAAATAGAGCATTTATAAATGAGATTAAGAATATAAGAATGGCTCGAAACCGGTGCCAAAACGGCTAAACAAAATGAATCAAAATCAAAATGGCAAAATCATAATTTTAGGCAAAATTTTAAAAACTTAAAGGAGGAAGTTTTAAATGGTAAAATTGAGCTAACTAGGGTTTTAAGAGGCCCTAAAAACTATAGTACTCATTAGAATGGCTAAAACCCTTATGGTGTACGAAGTAGGATGTTAGTTAACTAAAAATTTGATCAAGTCATTTTCAGATTATTTTAAATCCTAAAAATTTTAAAGTATTTGTTTTAAAATAAATTAGAAAACCTCAATTTTAATATGAAAAAAATAGTTTTAAAAAGGGATCTAAAATAGCTCAAATGGAGGAAATGAAATATTGGGATATAACATGAATTTTGTAAATTGTTATAAACCTCCCTTCTTCCTTTATATATGAGCATGCCACCTTTCTAGGAGCTTGTAATAGATTCACATACCTCTGAACCAGCACTCAAAGTCACATAAGAAGGAGGGAGAAAGAAGAGGAAGAAAAGCCAAGAAAGGTAAGAAAATATAGAGAATTTGCCTATCATGCTATTATGAAAGTTTTTTTACTATTTCTCCTATTTCTTTCTAGGGTTTTGGTTTTCTAAAAGAGGGAGTTTTATGGCTAAATCCATAGAGGAAGAAGCTCCATAAATGAAACCAATTACACCATAATAATCTCCATTCAAAACACTTTCAAATAGTATATAAAAATATGCTAAGAAAGCTTGCTTTTCCCCTAACTCTTTCTCCCTTCATGTTCAGCCAAGATGAGGAACATTTAAAGGGAATTTTTTCTTGACCAAAACTTGATAAGAATAGGGGTTTTGAGGTATAGAGAATTAGATTATGCAATTAAAATTAACAAAGAACCTAAAAAGGTGGTGTTAAGGAGATGTTTTGGAACCTGAGGAGATGTTTTAAAATGCCTAAGACCAAACTTGAACTAGAAAAGAGCCAAGAATGCTTCACAAATATCAAATTCTCTAAAAGAAGTGACAAACTCCATGTTGACCAAGGAAGGTGTTAAGTTTAGCTAAGACATTGTTAAAGTATCTAAGAAGAGTTTTCATTGATTATAAGGTTATAAGTGGTCTAAATATGAATTATAGATACTATTGGAACCATTTGAATGAATTTGAAAGCCTTATTTTGAAAGATAAATTTTTAGAGTTTACTTAGGCCTAAAGAAAGAACTTGATACTAGGCTCCTTAATTTAAGCATGTGAAGGCTTTAATGAGCTTTATTAGGGTCATATAACTCATTAAATGAAACTTTGGAGCCAAAAGTTAAATTATGAAAGTTGCTTCATAAGGTATTTAATTAGACCACAAGTACACCTAAAACCCTAGTTGATATGTGTAATATCCGATTCTCTGAAAATGAGAGAAAACGTGAGAAATGTAATGTACGATTTTTTCATAAACGCACAAAATTCACCGAATACAAAAGGAAGTTCTTAGATAGAGTGATTTAAGGTCCAATAAAATTAGAATAATATTCTAGACCTCAAATAATGGTGATTCAAGGCTAGAGGTGCCTTGAAACCAGAGTCAGAATAGCCAGACAAATTTTAACGAAAATGCAATGAAACGTAATGGCATTTTCATAATTTTAGTAATTTTTATAATACTCATGGAGGGTTTTTTTAAATGAAAGTTTTGAGTTCTTTGGGGGTCTCAAAGACCCTAAAAACCATGGAAAGCCTTGAGACAATTAAAGCCCCTTCGATAGATGTTTTCTAATGGTAGTGAACCTAAACTTTGACCGATTCGTTCGAGAAGGTTTTATCTCCAAATTGAGTGATTCCAAAGGTATTTTATAAGATTGAGGACCTAAATTTTATAATGAAAAATACTATTCTCAAAAAAGAGATAAAACAAAGCAAAAAAGAAAATGCCAGGATGGAATGGCAAAATTGGAAATTTTAGAAAATGAAAGCTTCTTGAGTACTCTTTATTATTCACATTTCTTCTCCCCCCATATCTAAACTGACTCACTTCTGCCCTCAAACTAGAAAAATAAGGTAGCTTTTAGGCGCACCAAAGGAGGGGATTTCCAAGGGAGAAAAAGGTAAGAAAAATGTGAAATTTCATGCTCTCCTGTTTAGTAAACTTGTTCCTCTCATTCTCCTTTTTATTTCTATGGTTTCATTGATGGATTTAGTGATGTTTTGGGTCTGGTCTAGAGGAGGAAGAACAAAATTTGAAAGAAAGGAATCTACCACTTAGAAGAGCACTTGAGAAAGGCTAAGAAATCAAGGTAAATTGTTGTCTTCCATGCTTCTTTTTCCTTGCTCCTCCTTGTAAGCATTTCATCCCATATAGAGCCCAATCAAAGGGAGATGAATTTTGTAATGTTTGGTTTTCGTTAATTGACAGAAATAAGCACGTTTTCAAAGCAAGTCTCTTGAAATGAAT